>VZTD01004782.1:2066944-2113977 GCA_013397725.1 Rhagologus leucostigma
CAATTAACCCCCCGGCCCTGCTGGCGGCCGCTGCCCCGCCGCGACCCCTGGCGGCCACGCGGGGAACGGGCGGCACGGGCGCGGTGGCCACGGGCCCGTGGCCGGCGGCACCTCGGACCGGGCTCCTGGGACCGGGCTGCTCCGACCCCCGGCCGGTGAGCCCTGAACGCCTCCAGTGCTCCTGCCGAGCTCTTAGAAAAGGTTTTTTGCCACGTCCATCAGCACTTAAAAGCTCTTTAATGGCTGGGCTACTCCCCGCTGAGTTGTAAATATTTTTTTCCAGCACTGGATATTGTTTACTAACATGTTACTGGGGCCTTCTTTTCCGAAGAGGGATGTGGCTTGGACGCGGATGGCGACAGCTCAGCCGGGGCTCTGGACCGTGTTCAGTGGCTGATCAGACACTCTTTGTAACTCATTTACCATATTCAGAGTGAAACTTTGCAGTTTAGAAACAAAACATTGTCTCCCCTCTGTGTCAATATTTTATTCATAATTTTCTTATGTTCTATCCTGATTTCAGCCCCTAATCAGAACAGGGGTTTGGGTCTGGGTGTAACACATGCACTGATCACATCTCAATATTTGCAGTGTTACACCTCAGCATCTGCTGGGATGGCCCCAGACACCTCAGGAGAGGGAGGCTCCTGCTCTGCAGAGACCCCACCTGCAGTGCTGTGCCCAGCTCTGGGACCCCAGCATAAGGAGGACATGGATCTACTGGAGTGAGTCAAGAGAAAGCCACAAAGATGCCCTGAGGGATGGAGCACATCTTCTTCTAGAGGCAGGCTGAGAGGGCTGGGGGTGTTCAGCCTGGAGAAGAGAAGGCTCCAGGGACACGTTAGAGCCCCTTCCAGTACCTAAAGGGGCTCCAGGAGAGCTGGAGAGGGACTTTGGACAAGGGCATGCACTGACAGGACAAGAGGGAATGGCTTCAGACTGACAGAGGGCAAAATTAGATCGGGTATTAGGAAGAAATTCTTCCCTGTGAGGGTGGTGAGGCCCTGGCACAGGTTGGCCAGAGAAGCTGTGGCTATCCCATTCCTGGAACTGCTCAAGGCCAGGCTGGACGGGGCTCTGAGCAACCTGGTCCAGTGGAAAGTGTCCCTGCCCATGGCAGGGGGTGGACTAGATCATCTTTAAGGCCCCTTCCAACCCAAAACCTTCCAGAATTCTATGATTCTATGCCACGCTCCCTCAGCCTCCTGGGATCCCGAGAAACCCCCAGGAGACAAGTTGTTTCTTTTGCCTGTGGAAAGCAGGGCCCAGATGCCCAAGCACACAAGCCCTGGCTGTTGGGGCGTCACTGGAGAAGTGGCAGTGCTGCAACGTGACGCTGGGAAATTATACAGTCAACGGAGCTGCTCTAACGAGAAAATGAACCAGACATCATATGGTGTTGATTTAGGGCTCAAGTATGAAGAATAGGAGAAAGGGAGGAAAATAATGCCAAACCAACCTCAACCCCCAGGAGTTTATAAAGGCGCTTTGTGCAAACATGCTGCTTTTACCCCGAGGAGCAAACAGTGCTGCTCCCCGCGCCTGTTTCGGGCTGCAATTAATCTGGTTCCGGCAAATCAGAAACAAAGTCCCCAGCTCTATTAAGAGCCACCTCTTGTGGCATCTTAAATGTCTGAGCAACTCAGCGCTGCTTTGTAAAAGGCTGGCAAGGATGAAGGAAACGAAAGCGTCGTTCAGCATGACGCCATTCAGCTCTTCCCCACAAGAGCTATAATGATGCTTTTGTCATTTGAGGCACCTGATCAGCTTCCAGAAGTGCAGGCCGGCATCGCCCTCAGAAACTTTTGAAATCTTCATGCTTTTTTCTAAAAATTGCGTGTTTGGGATCCAGTGAGAGCTGGTCTTGCTGGAGATGCAACAGACTGACCACCTTTCACCTGCTATGGCCACAAAAGCTAAACATCCCTTGTAAGGAGTCTCAGGGCTCTCGTCAAAAGATAAAAATGAAGCCTGTTTTGGTTTCCTTTAGAAACCTGAGTGCCAGGTGTTAGCAAAGCAAGTGCACCCCACAGCCAGGCTCCAGGCTATTAAACTGAGTAGGTTTCCTGAGCAATGCAACCCCAAATCTTCCCTATACCAGCGTGGCTCTGCCCTACCCGAGGCCATGACTGTAAGGAGCTGCAGAACACTCTGGGTTTTAATCAAACACCCATGTTTGTACTAAATTATTTTTTGAAATCTACTCTATTAAAACTTCGACAAAATACAAGTCTCCCTTGAAATGCTCTGTGACCAAGGGTGTCCTGCTGTCCCGTCAGCTAGCTTGGGGAAAACACAGGAGTTCAGCTAAGGCCATCCTGTAGATCAAAGCTGATTTAGAAATCTGAGCCACCTGCAGCATGTGGAGTTTGAATCACCCACACTGAGTCCCCTCAGTGAAGGCAGAGGCAGACCTGTGTTTGGGGAAGACATAATTAGGAGAGATCCCAGATCGTTAACTTCATTACTGCAGCTGTGATTAATAGCAGCGGCAGCAGTGTGGAGCATCACCAGGGAGGATGGATGCGGGATCCCAGCTCACTGGTGATTTCCCAACTCCATGAGCTGCTCTCAGCGGCTGGTAAGGGAATTGAAATTAATTTCCAGCCACAGAGCCCCACGGCTTGGTCCTGGGGTTGCAGAGTCAGTGGAGAGGTGCTGGGGATATGGCAGCTTTGGGCCTGGAGCTGTTGTGGCTGTGGACACTACAAGTCTGTCCCGCACCACCACCTGTGCCCTCCTGCTACCATAAAACCGCCTTGATTTGCCCCATAGATGGGCATCATGGTGCTCGGTTAGAGCAGAAGATGCTCCATCTAATATGTAATACTCCAGTAATGTCACAGTAACCTGCTGGGGATTTTTTAATTCATTCCCTGGCTGTGCTGTGGTTGTCACACACTGACTCTCAGCTCCTGCTATTCCAGTCACCATCAGCTGCTCCCGCACCCCCTCCCCAGTTCGCGTAGCTGACCGTACATCCTGAGGGCGTTTCTTCTTCAATAACTAAATTAACATGCCAGCAGCAAGTGCTACTGAGCAATAGAAGAAGCCGGAGAGGCCGCTCCTGCAGCTGGAGGAGGCGAGCGGTGGGGCCGGCGGGGCTCGGGCAGAGCCGGCTCCTCCTGCGAGATGCTGAAGGTGGCAGCATGTACCGGCAAAAGCGACCCGGCCAGCAGCAAACCTCTTCTTCCTGCACAATAAAGCGCGACTTCAAAATTTATCTCGCTTTAGGCCAGGAGCAAAAATAAATAAATCCCAAAGCTTGCCAATTCCAATTATAAACGACAGAGAACAGGCACGTATGTGCAGGTGTGTACATTTGTGGGGCAGAGCAGGGCTCGTGCACCTCAGTTATGCACACACAAGCCACGTGCAGAGCTTGTGTTGATGTTCATCTTCCTAGGAAATACCTTGGATATTTTTGGATATACTTCTTGCTTGGAGTGTTTCATTCGGGCGACCTTCAGAGGCTTTGCTCTGCAC
Source organism: Rhagologus leucostigma (assembly GCA_013397725.1). Taxonomy (NCBI): domain Eukaryota; kingdom Metazoa; phylum Chordata; class Aves; order Passeriformes; genus Rhagologus; species Rhagologus leucostigma. The sequence continues at coordinate 2,070,431 of VZTD01004782.1, forward strand.
CACACTGTGGTAGCTCCTGGTCAACCCAGCTGCTCCCTCCCTTGCACAAGACTTGTGGGCAGAGATTTTGGGTGATGGGAGCCTCCCCAAAAGGGAGACCCAGGGACAGCACCCTACATCCCAGTGGGCAGGTGGACAGCCACAAAGTCGATGCCACCAGGGAGCTGCGGCTGGCTCGGCTCAGTGGGTGATGGGCCGATGGAGGGTGACAAGAAGAGCCCATAAATCCATCTGCAAGGAAATCTGCAAGGAAATCAGGCACACAGTGAAGTCGTGTTTGTATGCCTCCTGCCAGGCTGGTGGAAAATGTCCATGCTGCAAAATTTATGGTGAATATGGTTTGGGCATGGAATTGGCTTTTTTTTTTCCCTCATGGCATTCAGTTCAAACCCAGGAGATTTGCTCTGTCAGATGGAGAGTGCTTCATTTCAGAAAGGATTGTTTTCAGTTCTGAGATGTTTAAAGACATGTTTGGAGTTTTAAAGGGGAAGAAAAGTAGAAGTGAAGGCATTTTGGAGAGTAGAAATGAAGAAAACAAAAAATAGTCTCTTCAGAAGCTTATTTCTAAATGCTCCAGAGCTGACACGTTCATTTCTTTCTGTCATTCCCAGAACAAAGTGCCTTTGCTGTTGATCAAATCCTCCAGGACTCAGGAACAGGAATGACCCAGCACCCCAATGGAAGCAGCAGCAAAGCTGTACAGATGCCCAGTGCATGGAAAAAATCAAATGAGCCTCACAAAAACATACGAGCGAAGCACAATTTCTGGTGTGACATGGCTGTGTCCATGCCCAAATCCCAGCTCTTCCAAGTGCTGCAAAATCCTCAAGTATACCAGTTGTGGCAGCCCTGGGGCTCCTGGCACTCAGGGCACCTCCTGACCACCACATAAATAGGGACAACACTTGCAGAGATTGAACTCCAAGAGATTAAACACCAGTCAACAGAAGCTCACCCTAAAATCCAACTGTGGAGTGCAAGGATTTCGGAGAAGGAATCAAACCCGACCAAAAGCCGTTTCTAACCACCTCAACTGCAGTTTCAAGGTGGCTCCAAATGCCTGGGATTCAGGAGCTCATTAAAGATGTTTCACCTGGCTTTCTGCAGGAGGGGGGATGGGGTGGGAAGCAAGGCCATCCCAGGCACAGCGAGTGCCGCGGGCTGGTGCCGGGTGGGTTTGGTGCTTTGCACACAGGGCTGCAGCAGCAGGTCAGTGATTTCCCCTAAGGAGGGCCTGTCTTGCAATGCACAGTGCTGCTTGCTTGTGGCTGTCACAGCCAAGGATGCTTTCTCAGGCCTGAGGAGGCAAAACCGTGATGGACCATGAGGATGCAAAATCTGGATTCTGTAAAACTAGCGTTCTGCAGTAGGGAGAGCCATGACCCAGCAGGAGCCGATGGACAGAAAGGCTCTTAATTGCCAGAAGTTCCATTACAGCTGATATTCACTGTCCCCCCCAGATTAACACCTCCCACCCCTCTGGGGGCTGGCACACCCCAAACAGTGGCTGTGCACAGGGGACAGCCCCGGCTGAGACTGGGCAAGGTGGGTCCCACCTGCATGTCTGTGCTCACTTACCTTACCGAAAATAAGAGTGGCTTTACCATTTTGTTTTGTTTATCGATCTGCTTGTAAGCTGGGTGGAGGGGAGGTTTCCCGGGAATGCACTGCTCCTCCGTGGGCTGTGCAGCCCCACTGTGACTTCCCAGGAACTGCTGCTGTCAATATCCCTGGTACTTCACTTGGTGCCTTCACCTGATACCCCACTTCAAAAGCAGATCTGAGGGCAGCTCCACATTCGCCCCAAATTCATCCATCTCATCTGTAAAAGGGACTGCCACTTCCCAGCCTGGTCCTCCATCAGGAAATGCTTCTCCAGCTGATCTCCCCATTGCAGGGAGTTGGAATAAGATGAGTTTTAAGGTCCCTTCCAGCCCAAACCATTCCAGGATTCTATTATTCCCTTGCTCCCAGAGCAGGTATAGGGCATTTATTTGATGTTATAATCTCCTCAGTGATTGTGTGGAACACAATAACGGAGAAAGGGAGGAAGTTGGACTAAAGAAACTAGAAGTAAAGCAGTGATTTCCTGCAAAGGGATAGCATTCAGGCCGGAAGCAGAGGCATGGCTGAGGAAGGAACCTGGGGAGACCAGAGCATCCCCTCAGCACCCAGGGGTTCACAGCAAACACGGAAAAGAGGGAAAGGAAAGCAATGCATCTGGTAATTTCCCTGACACTGGCTGAGGATGAAGCCATCCTCCTAATTAATTGCAATTGTTTTTGGACAAAGCAGGAGGGAGGGAGGAAGAGCTGCCTTTGCTCACTGAAGTGGGAAGCAAGAGCCTCTGGATGGAAATGTGGTTGCTGAAGGAGCTGCAGCTGTGGCTCAGGTGCCACCATACTCCAGGGAAGGGGCCTGAGCCAGAGGCAAGGGTTGGGAGACGGGAAGGAGCTGGCTGGCACTTCTCACCTCCCGGATGTGCATGGCCAGGAGATGCCCAGCTCATTGTTCCCTGGATCCGGCCGGGGCTGCAGGATATCCTGGAGCAGTTCCCGGAACCAGTGTCTGCAGAGGTGGTGGGGAAGGACACAGGGACATTGGGGACCTGCCACCAGTGGAACACTTGGTTTTATTTCATCTTTTCTCTGAGAAAAATCAAATACAGATGACGCTGAGGTTGTGAGGACATCATAGTAATTCAGAGTGAAGCAGGAAAACTGGCTTAATTTGGTCTCATCTGTTGGAAAGTTAAAACCCAGGGGGTTATAGTGACCTGTAACCTTATGTGGGTGTCGGGTGAAGGGGCTGGCTGGAGAAACCGCAGCCAGCGAGCAGCCGGCTGGAGGGAGGGGAAGTTTCCCAAGGTCTGATAAGCCCCGGGGACGCGACGCTCCGGCTCTATCTGCCTGGCTGGGTATGGCTGGCGCCTGCTGTACCTCGGCAAGGCCACCCGCCCCTGCCGGTGCCACTGGCCCTCAAGCCCCCGGAGGGTTTTCTTCAGCACCCCTGAGTGCATGGCAGCACCAGCAGCCCTCAGGCTGGAGATGGACCCGACCTCGCCACGTGTTCACCTTGGCAACTCGCCACTCGCCCAGTACTGAGCTGCTAAAAATAATTCAGAGGCAGCAAAGGGAATGCAACGAGCACCCGAGCCTTCACAGCTTTGCTTCACAGTGCTTGGGCGTTTTGGCAGATGGGGCTGAATGGGCTGACGTGGCCACACTCCTGTCCCAAGGGGCCCTGCAAGCTGGTGAGGGATCCGCCTTTCCTCATCCACCCTGCAATTAGGGAGAGAAAACTCCACTGAGGTGCCAGACCCGGGCCGATTCCCTCCCATCTGCTTTCCCAGCAATGGGAGACCGTGGACAGTGATGGAGCTGATCCTGTCACCAACTCACCCAGCAGCCTTGGCCACATCCCTGCACCTCCACTGCCCACACAAGCCAGGGGACCCCTTGGCTCGTGCTGGCAGGTGGGGATCCCCACAAGTGCTACCCCTGCCACCAGCCTGGTTTCCTTTGGGTTTTTTTGTGGTTTGGGGTGTTTTATCAAGGCTCAGGCAGCAGCTGGGAGGGGGAAGACAGGGACCCCCTGCTTGTGCCTTCATGCCAGCACCCACAATCTGGGAGCACAGCTCATGCCTGCCCACACCCAGTGTGGTCCCCACCAGCTCCTGCGCTGGGCGGTGTCACAGCTCTGCTGAAACATGGGATAACATTCCTTGGGTTTCCCTCTGCCTCTGAGAGCAGCTGATTGAAACTGCTGAGGCATCTCAAATACCCAAAATGTCCCAGTGAGCACCAGAAATACATTTTTTTTACCCTATCTGGGTGATTACTTGGCTGCTCATGCATTATATTTGCACCCCAAATATATGTACTGGGGATCTTACTGGAGAGCAGCAACCAGGATGGGTTTCTCCAAACCATGAGCCAAGAAAAACCATTAGGAAATAAGTTTTTTGGGGTAAATGGAGATATAAAAAGTTCAGTAGGGACTGGTATGAGAAAAGGGCAACTGAATTGGGTAAAATGTTTAATTTTGGATCCTGAATTTCTTTTTTAAATTGCACTGGGGTACATTTGGTGAGGAAATGACAGTACAGAAAAAGTGTAAAATCCTTCTGAGACAACCAGTGTGAAAGAGTCTGACTTGGGAAAGACATTTTGTTGGGGTTTTTTTTGCCTCCTAAAAATGTGATGAACAAAACAGGAACCTATGGAGTGATTGACTTGACATGACTCTGCTTATTTCTGTGTGAGAAAAAATAGAAACTCTGTGATGCCGTGACTCGATAATGCTGCCCGGTGCCGGCGCAGCTCCTGTGCCACTTGTCACCAGCTCACACAGCTCCATCCAGCCCTGAGCATCTCCAGCAGCCATGGGACAGGCTGGCAGCTCCCCCTGGGATGTCTGTCCTGCCGCTTGCCCGGCTCAACCTCTCCTGCAATGTGGCATCAGCCACGGGCTCCTGCCAGCGGTAACAGGGATAATTCCCAGCTTTTAAGGGATGAAGCGCGTTGGGCAGGGGAGCCGGTCCCGGCTGCTGGAGCGATTCCTCGTCAGCATCTGTCAGGGAAGATTAATGCCTAAGTAGGTTGTGGGCTGGCTTCCAGCAGCATTTTTAATAATCAGATGCTGTGCACTGTTCAAGCAACCCATGGAAATGAAGTTGCCTCATTACCAAAGAGAAATAAACATGTTGACATGAAGTAGCTCATTTGCTGGGGATGTTCAAGCTGGTGACAACCCCAGTTCACGCCTGGGGGGCTGACACTCCGCAAACCCTCTCCTGGGCTGCAGCATTGTCCGTGCTGGCCCAAGGGCATGAGGAGGGATGTGCAACCAGCACAGCTCCTGCAAAATATGTAAATAAGGCCCCAAGCTAGCACTTGCAAGGTCTTGCAGATTGGAAAAAGAGCAAATTCCTGGCCCCAGGGAAGAGATTTGGCTGGGTATGGGGTCTGGGTCTGGGAGCCCATGTGCTTGCATCATGCCTCAGAGCGTGGCCATGGTTGTGGTAGCACCATGGTCCTTGAGTGTCTCCTTGAGCCTCATCAGCAACGTCACCAAATGGCAGCATTAGGGATATGGTGGAAAATGGCTCTTTTTCATCTGCTGGCACTCAGGGCCAGACTGCTGCCTGATGTTGCCGTAAAACCCTTGTTGCTCTGAAGTTTGCACTTCATTTTCCACTACTTGCAGAGAAAAGTAGCCAGTTTTGGAGGAAATTACAGATATATTAACATGCAGTCCGCTCGCAGATCATCAATCCTAATCCTGCAGGATGCTGTACTGCTGGCAGTGCGAGTCAGAGAGCAGAGGGCAGGACCGTGTGCACCCAGCCACGGGGACCAAGTGGGCTTGGACATGTCCTGAAGCTTCACTGGGACTGGAGACCCTGAGCAGCTGCCAAACCATCCACATCCTCCTGGAGGCTCGCTTGGCACCAGTCCAGCATTAAACAGGAGCTTAACCACCCAGAGAGGCTGGGCAGGATATTAATAGAGGCAAAGCGGAACCGCCGCTTACGGGTCCCGAAATAGGCTGCCGAGACGAGGGGATGTCCAAATGGGGCTGCCCTCGTCAGGGAGCTCCCCAAAAGGGTGGCGATGGCAGGAGATGTCTGGAGCTGGGATGTGTTGGTGGCATCCACAGGCACAGGGCAGCACTGGGCCCCATCCCTGTCCCGGGGCAGTGGCAGCCAACAAGCACCAACCTTTCACCGCCGCAGTGAAAACACATTTCTCCTCCCTGGCATTACACAAAGGCTCTGCGGGTGCCCCAGGCTGACCCCCGTAAGAGGATTACCAGGCTATTAGTGGATTGGGACAGTGGGGAGGATGTTTGGAAAAATTTGCTTTCCTACCCCTCAGAAAGGAATGCTCACAGAGTCATGGGTGATCCCAAGGCTCCCCATCTCTGTCCCCATCCCTCTCAGCCGAAGGCCACCTGCAGAGATGAGGACAACGGCAAGGCAAAGACCTCTGATCTGGCTGCAGCTGGCACTTGGAGCTCTCCATGGGCCCACAGAGATGGGTTGCTGGGGTTTGTACTGGCCAAGCCCAAGCCCCGACATGCCTGTCTTCTGGCTGGTGCTGGCCACTGCCATGGGACATTGCCAACTCACCAGGAAAGCTCCTTCCCCTGGAGCTGGAGAGATCCTAAAGACTTACATTTATTTAACCTGAAAACGTAGCAGGGTGGAAAGAAATCTGGGAGTGGTATCGACAGTGAAATCCCATTATTGGCCATGAAATATGCATGTGCTGTAACTGCATGGGAAGGGCAGGGGCGGCGTCCCTTCAGCCCCTGCCACAGGCCCTGGACAGGCACCCTCCCCCCCGGGCAGCACCGGCAGCTCAGCAGATCCCTGTTTTGTGTGCCAGGATACAGAAGGAATCCCTGCTTGTGCTCCTGGGGAGCAGCCCCCTGCCAACACATCCTGCTGTGGTGCTTATCAGGCTGACGGGAGCCAAGTGTGCCTAAATGCACTCCACAGTGTTTGTAATTCAAGGCACAACTCAAAGCCGCGCTGCTGCTGCACTTGCCCTGTGCAATGCCCTTCACAATCCTTCCCCTGTGCAAATCCCATCCAGACCCTTAAATCCCTGCATCGACTTGATATTTGGCGTAATTTGGGGATATTTTCACACCAGATCCAGAGGGAAAATTCCAGGTTAATTTATTTTGGCTCGCTGCTGTTCCTGCCACTGGTTCCCATTGCTTTCTGCCACACTAAGGAGGCAAAACTGGAGCTGCAAAGCTGAAGAACCTGGTGAAAATTTCTTGCTGGTGGAAAGCCCATGAGAGGAGTAGGGATGCCTCAGAGCAGGCCTTAATTATGGTTCCAATTAATTGTTGTTGTTAGAGCTGGAGGAGACTCCAAGGGAGCGAGAAATGGGGTACCCCATCACCCAGCCAGCTCCTGCCCCAGACGTGGGGTGCTGTGAGGTTCAAGAGGTGTTGCCTGGCAGTGTGTCTTGCTGGGCAATGGTGCTGCCTGTTCTGGTGGCATTTATCACCCCTCTTCTCACCAAGCTGTGCCCCAGCTCCAGGCTCAGGTACATCTCCATTCCTCTTCTCAGCCAAGAGGCGTGGAGATCTACTGAGTGCGGTGAGATTCTGTGCTGCCAAAACATCCTTTGGGATCCATACGACCCAGGTACAAGCCCAAAGAGGGGATGTTTCACCCCAAAAGCCGCTCCATCATCTCAGCACATCTTGAGAGCTGCTCCACATGCACATTCACGTGTTAAATCAGCACCCAGCTAATTACCTCCAGCAATAAGGAAACCCTGTGTTTGTAGTGAGTATCTGCTTTAAAATGATGTTTTACACAACATAAAAGGATTATTTTATAATTAGCTGTCTTCTAAACCCCGGCCTATTGAAATTAGGATATTAAACCATACACCGTTCTCTGCTTTTTAAATATCATCTGGAAGTTGATTCGTTTTGCATTACTAAAGAGGAACCCATTGAAATCTTTAATCATCATGAGACCTTTCTCATAGAAATGTCAACATTTGATTTTTAAAATTTTTTTCCCCGGTAATTACTCTAGCTTTGCTTACACCAAAAAAAGATTGTTGAAGCAATTTCCCCACAACGAAAGGATCAAAATAGTGCTGTGCTTAACACCTGGAGCATCCTTCTGTGCTTGCTGCCTGGCACAGCTCCAGACAGGAGTCTGTGCTGCTGCTGCTGCTGCAAGCCCAGCCACCACCCTTACGGCAGGGGGAGACTTTCCTTTCCCAAGGGGTTGATCCTGGCTCCCAGAGGAGCGGGTGGGAACAGAGCAGGTGAGATCAGGCAATATGCCCCAGAGGATGTATGATTTTACACAGGGTGTAAGGAGGAGGAGAGATTTTAGGACAGACAGAGCTGAACTGCAAACCATGACAGCAGGATGCTCAGAGCCTGGGGCAGGGACCTGGAGAGCTGGAGCATCACTCTCAGACACGCAGAACAGCGTGGGGATGTGGGACACCCCTGCTCACAAAAAGAGACAATGGGAGCTTCTGGTATGTTAAATGCGAAAGGAGAAGCTGGGGCAGGGGGGGTGGTGGGGGTGGTTTGCTGCCTTTAAAACCACACAGAATTGCACATGGGCATAAAGGGCTGAGTTCTCACCGCATGTGCTCAGGGAGAGGTGGGTGCCAAACTGCACCACTCCCATGGGGGGATGGGAGCAGGGGATGAAAGGCCAGACATCCTCACCCCTTCTGGTCTCAAATGTAAAGCAAAGGGGCAAAGCCTGAGCCAGGAGGTCCAGGAGCCCCTGGGAGGAGCAGGATCTGTCCCACACCAGGGTCTGCCTCCAGTATGGGGAGCGGCCACTTCCGCTCGACTTGACTGGCCGTATCCTCACCAGTGCTGGGAATAAACCAGCTGGATTTAGACACACTTTAAATTCATCTCCTGCTCTATGCCAGTCATTGAAAATGATACATTTGTTGTGAAATGAAGCCAAGAGAGTAGTATTGAGAGCTTTTTTTTCAACATGCCTTAAATAACAAGAACATTTATTTTATAGGCGATAAAATTCTTACACATTTTGGTCAAATAATGAGGATAATGTTTCTGGCTTCAGGAAGACACTCCTAACATCAGCAAAGGGGAAATGCACATTTCAATTTATAATTTCAAGTTACAGATTTGCATGCAAATGTATATTTAGAAATTTGAAAGAGCTAAATCATACATTTTTGGCAGGCTTTTACTTGCAAAAGAAATTTCCAGTATGGATATAGCTTTGTACTAAATTCCATTATGTTGCTTAGAAGAAAAATATAAAAGCTATGGAAAAGCAAAGGAGCTCTGCAGAAGGCAGACGGGTGCTGTTCCTGCGACATGTCCTAATCCTGCAGCTGCACCAGTCAGACCCGGGAGTGTTCCCTGCCAGGAAAGTGGTCCCAAGTTGACACTTGTGGATTGACTTTTGCAGCCTGTGCATGTTGCATTTGCCTCTTGGTTTGAGGGCAATTTAATTTTACTTTCAGACAGTTTAGGGGGTTGAGTGGCACTGGTGAACGTAGCGATGTTGGGACCATGGGGAGATAGGTTCATCTCCTCTCCCTGCCCAGTGAGAGATGGGGTTTTGTGTGAATGCCACACTGAAAAGCCCTGAAATATTTTGGGTTTTGTAATATTTCCTTCTAAGCAATATTGGGAGAATTTTCCTAATGTTTGACCTAAAAGACCTCAAAAACATTTGTCCTCCTCAGAGCTTTATTTATTTTCCCCATCGAAAGCATTGCCTGCGTGACCCAAACCCACAAATTCTAAAACCTCCATTTTCAGCAAAAAGCCACCTTAACCAGTAACGACACATATTCCTACCCCACCACTGCGGGGAAAACTCTCCTCCAAGCAGTGGCTCACTTTAAACTAACTTCAAATATGCCTTTAAAATTATTTCCCTTGTTTAAGTACATAATTGTTTCTACTTGCAGTAATCTCCTCTGAGATATTCATGGCTGGTTTATTGAATAACTTCTGTGCACATGGAAAATCATCCATTACCTGCGGAGAGCTTGGTGCTCCATTCACCATCATTGTTTTGCTGGTATTTTGGCTTGACATCAGCACCCAGCACCCACAGGGCTGGGGAGGGCACTGGCAGGAGGTTCCCCACACTCACGAATGCCATTTGTTTTAAAAAATGGAGGATTTGGGTTGCAAAAGGAGGGCTGTGGGTCTGGGAACCCATTGCAGTGGGGTTTGTCCCCAGGCCCTTCTGTCCCTGGCCACGCCATGGACATGCTGGCACTGTCCTCCTGCCTGGATTCTTCCTTGCTCTGGGGATGGGGAGTTTCTGTGGCTCAGGGCACACCATGTGAAGGATCCCCCCAAAAGGAAAAATAATCAGGAATCAGAAGGAGGAGTGTTGCTAGGGAACCGAACGTGACTGCTCAACTCCTTTTTCCCTAAAGAAGTCCAAGAGAAATCCCTGAATTTCAGATCATGTGCAAAGAGGCGCTTGGCTGGCGGCTCATGAGGCTCTACGCTGGCTCGTTGGGGATGTCAGGATTTGGCAGAGCCACCCACCACATGGATAGTGATGAAGGACGGAGCAGATGACGGAGGATGGGAAGGAGGATGACGGGGGATGGAGAGGGTAGCAATGAATGGGAATGACAATGACAGAGAATGGAGAAGGAGATGGTGGAGAATGGGAAGGATGATGATGAGGGATGGGAAAGGCAGTGATGAAGGATGGAGAGGACCTAACCAGAGAGGGCAAAGTTGAGTGGGAAACAACCAAGGGCTGTGGCTAGGGCCACTCACTTGACCCAGAAGGAAGTTGGGTAAGTATTAACACAGTCTCGCACCAGTGGACATTATTTATGAGCCTCCAGTATTCCTGTGTCATTAGGCCCGAAAAAGGTATAAAATATAAATGATGGTAACGAGAATCAAAGGGCTGAGAACTCTCCTGGCTACCAGGGAGGGATGTGCTACATTCTCCTGACCAGTGACTGCACTTTTCCCCACAACGTCCTGGGGTTGCTGCCAGGGCCAGGAGCACCATGTGCCCCCACTGCAGCCACCCTGGCTCCAGATTTGCTGGACTGCCCAGCACAGATCCCCCATCCTCTGCAGGGTTCTCTTCCTCACACCCCTCCCTCACAGAGCTGAAACACGAATCCTGGTGCATGGCACGTGTGATTTCAGAGCCCTGAAATGACTCTTAACCCACATTGTCTTCCAGCTCAGGACACAACTGGCTTCTGCTACTAAATATAAGTCTGACTTTTCCTATCATTTTTTTCTGAAAATATTTCAAATATTTTTCAGAGCAAAGACCCAGAGATGCTATTTTCATCTCCCCAGAGGGCTGAGGAGCTAGTTTGTTTTCCGCCCACCAAAACAGTCATGACATTACATCGATATTTCATTTCTTTACAGGTTGCTTCCCACCAGGATCTACAAGAAGCCAGGGAAAGGAAGCTCCCTGGTGCTGCCCTGTGCCTGGGCTAACACATTTCAGACCCTACAAAGTGGCTGGTGCATTGCTTTTTTCCTTCTTCCTTGCAAAGGATTTGATTTTCTAAAACTTCCTGTTTCTTTAGCACTGCCAGTTGCTGAGCTGATGGGCTCATCTTTCCAAGGGACACAGAACTGACGGGAGTGTAAAACACACAGCCAGGATAACAGGATTGTTGCTGGCACTGCAAAATGCCACCTGGATCCCTCTGCGTGCAAAGTCAGACAAGGATTACAGTATTTCCCAGATTAAGCCATTTTAAAGAATTCGGCAGCATAGTGGATGCTGGCAACAGCCGCTGCTGGGATACAGCTCACCATCACCCAGCACTGCCAAGAAAGGCAGAAATTTTGGGTGCTCTGCTTTAATGTGAAGACATTTACTCATGATCCCCATGGGGGTATTCATCTCAGATAAGGCATGGAAGGCTTCAGCTCCAGGAAAAGGGTGGAAGGCAGAGAAGAGGATGGACACGAAAGCAGGAAGCTATCTGGTTGATTTCGGGAGAAGAGCCCTGATCAAGCAGAGCACCGCTGCTCCCCCCCTCTACCCTTGCACTGTCAGGGATGTGAAGGATGCTCTTTGCTGCCAAACCAGAGTGACAGTGCACAGAGCCCAGCTCCCAGGCTCCCAGACGCTGCATTAAGCATGAGTAGACAATTCCCACCAGTAGCTGCACATCCTTCAGCAAGTTTTAACAATTTAGGGGCCAAATTAAACCCCTTCAAACTGGAGGACTTTAATGGGTTTTCAAACAAAAAATCCCTCTGCCCTAAGACTCTCAAGCAGAGTCACGGGCTACACCCAGCAAATGTCTTTTACATTTCTCTGGCATTCAGGGCTCGGCTCATTTGTCCACAGTAAAAGCCATTTTGTTGGAGAGGTGCCTTATCACAGCTGAGCCCCATCGGGTGGATGCTCAGAGGGGAATCTGACATCTGGCTAAGGCCCAAGGACTCTAAAGAAGATTTTAGTCTAAAACTCTACATAATCCTGTGATAACATAACCTGAACTTGTTCTCTGAGTCACCCTTTTGCTACCAAATCAACCCAAACTTCAGTAATGACCTTTAAGCCCCCTCGACCAGCTCAGTGCTGGGAAAACAAGGGAATGTTTGTACATACCCAGAGCTGCAATTTAATCCTGCCTGCCTGGGGGAAGAGTGCAAGGGACTGGCTTTTCTCAGGAAAATATAAACCAGTTCCTTCTTCCTTTGGCATTCCTTTTCTAAATTAGAAATTGGACAAGCTCACCATCTAGGGAGGACTGTGCCGGGGAGGATCCTGTGTCCAGAACCCAGACCTGATACAGTGGCATCCTTCAGGCCTTTCCACCCACCTTCAAACCACCATGTTCTTCCTCAGAACCAGACCTGAAATTTCCCACATGTCAGCCTCTGCCCCAAAATTTGTGGTCCATGGATAGCCCTTGGCATCAGCAGAGTGCAGGACCCAGATTCCTCTGAGCCATGCCAACTCTTCCTCTCCTTCTCCTTTTACAGCCATTTCGCTTGATGTTTCCAGCCCTTCTTCATCCCCAGTGCCCATCAGACCCTGCCTCCCTCCCTGTGCCAGGCACCTGCCCACTCCAGTGCTGGTTTAGCCGTGCCAGGGGATTAGGATTACACACACTGTCAGGCAAAAACATGCCTGGGAAGAAAGCACTTAGTGTTGGTTTTTTTTTTTTCCTAAGTAGGTAAATATCCCTGTTGAGTGAAATATGAATATCCATCTTCAGGGTCAGGATGGGATTTGGTGCTGTAAATCTCTCTTCAGGCCAGCTCACTCCATGAGGTTTAACCTGGGGTGACCCAGGCTGGAGCACAACATCCATATCTCAGGTGGGCATGAGGCAGATGGACGCATCCATCCCACCCGTCCATTCTGTCCATCCCAAAAAGCAAAGGGACTGAAGGGAAAGGAAAAATGTTCTGTGAAACCCAACTGCTCAGCATCAACAACATCCCAGGTCACTAGCCACGCCAGGAATGGCCTGGGCTATTGCGGAGGGTAATTCGTGGAAATTGGGAAGAGAGGCTCCATGGGAGACCTTAAAGCAGCTTCCAGTACCTGATGAGGCTCCAAGAGAGCTGGAAGGGGATTGGACTGACAGGGCATGGACTGACAGGACAAGGGGGAACGGCCTCAAACTGACAGAGGGCAAGCTTAGATGGGATATTAGGATGAAATTCTTCCTTGTGAGGGTGGTGAGGCACTGGCACAGTTTGCCCAGACAAGCTGTGGATCCCCCATTCCTGCAAGTGTTCAATGCCAGGCTGGATGGGGCTTTGAGCAACCTGGTCTAGAAGGAAGGTGTGGAAGGTGTTCCTGCCCAAGGCAGGGGGTTGGAACAAGATGTTCTTTAAGGTCGCTTCCAACCCAAACCATTCTATTGTTCTACGATTCCACGAAATGATTCCTGTCAGGATGGTTGGAAGGTCAGTAGCCAGTTCAAGATTTATTCACAGGATATTTAAATGTGCTGATTTTTCAGCATCCCAAAGGGAAAAACCAACAAAGCAGTGATGTAGGATATATAATACAATAAAATAATAATAATAATAATGAATATACTGACATAGGCAAAGAGCAGGGAACAGCAAGGCTCTACGGCCTCAGCAGGAGACCCCAGCACATCAGCCCAACTGGTTTCGTGGGTCCAACTATAACCCAGCATCAGGCATGAGTCTTCCCTAGAGCCAGCAAAAAGCAATAACCACCCAAATCCCAGCAGAGGTGTTGATAGGGAGGTACATCCTCATGTCATAAAAATACTCTGCAAATAATTGCTTTTCTTCATTTGCTGACATTTAATGATGGGAAGCCAGAACAAAAATTCATTTCAGGGTGAGACAATGTGACACTGGGTTCTCAGTTTTTCCACTCAAGTGAAATAAAAAATCTCTCTAGGTGGAGCAAAACAATTCATTCCACACTCAGGACATTTTGTTTGGTTTTAATATTTAATTGAGGCAAGGTAATTTTGTGACCAAAGGTCAGTTCAAAGCCAACATTTGCAGTGTTCAGCTTGGAAAACGGTGAAACAAAAGGCTTTGACACTTCAGAAAGGCTCATTACTGGTTTTCCTGCCACTTTGTGCTACAGCATCAGCGTGAGAGTCCCTCAGGCCAGGACTGCCTCCTCCTGCTCTTCTGAATGGCAGGAGAGGCCAAGGCAGCTCCCACTGGAGGTGCCAGCCTTGCCTGAATCCAGCTGGTACCTTAGGTCTCACGGAGAATCAGGTTTACACCATATTAAGCCCCCATAAACGCAGCTTTGATCCCCAAAGCCCTGTTGCTGGCATCTGAGCCCTTCACTAACATCCGTGGGGAGAGATAACTCCAAACCACAGGGAAAAAATAATTGTAACCCTTATTTTCCATGCAGTCCCCAAAATATCTTCCTCAGTGACTTCTGTATTTTAATTTGACAGGCTGATGATGTGAAGAACATCTCCACTCCCACAATGCTGGCTATTCCCTGCCTCTGCCTCTTGCCCTGAATGCTGGAATCAGTGGTGCCCCTTCCCAGTTCAGAAGAGAGCATGACGCTTTAGGACACTTTTTTTGAACCTATTCTTGTTTAAACCCAAGGATTTTCCCCTTAGCAGGTTTTTGTTCTGAACTAAGCTCTCAAACTGAAGGTGCTCGGTGAGGGACCAAGTCAGACCACTCTTCAACATCATAGCAGAGGGCAGTGTGTGAGGGCAACGTCCCTGGGCGGCTCTAAGGCTTGGTTGGATGCTCCAGTGCTGGGCTGGCCATCAGCTCCATGCAGCACCCAGCCCTCCAGTGCTGTCCAGCTGCCTCTGCCATGTCCGTCCTCCCACTGCCTGACACAGTCTCCTTTCCATCATATATCCAGTTGCCTAAAGTACCCGCTCACCGGAAAAAAGATGACATTTTAGAGGTAATTAATATCCAGGGAATATATATCTCTGCTTCCTATGCTTGTACATTTGTAACCTGAGTCTCTCCACTCACTCTTTTCCCTCCTCTGCAATGCCCTCTGGGGAGAGCTGAGCTGCAGGGGAATGCAGGGGTGCCTTCCCCCTCTGAGCCCAGCCCCGTGGCTTAGACCCCACAGGTCCTCCTGCGTCCATCTGTGCTGGGAAAGGACCGACCTCAAAATCAGATGAAGGCCATGGGCAGTATCTGCCTTTCACCTCCCTCTGGCTAGGCTTTCCTTGCCGATCTGTGCCCTTGCTTTAAATCTGAAAGGCAGTGCGAGGGCTGGGCCAGGATTGGCTGAGAAACCCCAAAATGGTCGGGAGATTGTGTTTCTATTTAACGAGCCACGCAGTTCTGCCTTACCTCCAAAAACAAAACATGGTTCTGCTTTCCTCCACAAGTGATGCCGGGGAGATGCCTGGGCACCACGTGTCACTCACACTCCTTTGAACCAAGTGCATCTCCCACCACGCGTTTCATTCCTCCTCGTCTGCTCTGAGCAGGGTGAGTTTTTGGGCAGAGGGCTCATCTAACATCACCAGTGCCACATGCTGTGCACGGCCTAGAATGATTTTCCATCCTGAACTCAAAGAAACTCACCAGGAGGTAGTACAGGCAGAGCCAGCACCATCTGCAATCACCTACATCTGTGTCATATTCATCAACCCCGTCTCCCATCCAACTGTCAGACGCACAAGTTTGTGTCTGCAGCTGGTGGAAACCTGGACATAGAAACTACAGCCCAGGATCAGTGGTATGCTGGGAGTCAGGCCAGCAAAGGCTGAGCTGGTCAAAACCCTCCCAGCATCCCCAGGTGGAGGCAGGAGGGACACAGAAGTTCTGCTGCTCATCTCCATTGAATATGAGAGCTACACTGTGGTCAGTTTTCACAAAACAATCAAGGCCCGTTCCAACCAAGCCAACAACAAAGGAACTCAGCTGGGACAGAGGGAAATGGTGTGGAGGTGCTTCTGAAGCAGGGAGCAGAGCATGAAGATGAGCTCCGTTCTGCAGCTGAATGCATTGCCAAGCTGGGTGCGGTTATTGGTCCTAGCACAGGCCTGGAGGAGATCCCAGGAAAGGCAGCACTGCTGAGCAAAGCGCATGGACACGGACACGGCTTCTCCGTCCCCACACACCCTGGCCAGCCCAGTGGTGTGTGACACCGGTGCTCCCATCACTCACCCAGTGGAAGTGCTGCTTCTGCACCGACAGGTAATTTAACACTAACACAGCCCGTCTACTCCCCGTTACGACCTTGAAGAGCATCCTCAGCTGGCGCCCTCCGTCCTTGCAGACACTGGCAGGTGTTGGAACTGGTACCACTCCCTGCAGGCAGGTTTTCCACTGGGAATCAGCAATCCTGGGCATTAGGAGGATCAAGTTCCAGGAAACAAAACAAGGGGGATGTACAGCTTGCAGGGCCAGGAGGAGCCCGGGTTTGGGAGGAAGGGTGGGGAAGCAGAAAGGTCCCTGGTCTGGGTGTCACAATGCCTGGGCCCTCCTCCTTGTGGTTTGCTTTCTGGTTTTAGAAGGTGCACCCATTTTAGTGTGACTGTGTGCTGCTCTCTGGCCACCCAGGACAGTCATAGACTCAGCTCAGCCGACTCACAGTGCCTGAAAGCCAGATTTCTTACTCCCAAGCCCTATGGTCCCTTGTGAAATGTGCAGCCAGAAGGGAGCCCCAGGCAACGAAAGGTACATCAGCCACCCTAGCACACCTCTGCATTTGGATGAGATGATTCACACTGCTTTCCTCCTGGGATGATAAAATAAGCCCAGAGTGACTCATCCCAGCTGTGGCCCCAGCTTCCAGCTGTGGGCATGGAGGGACATGGTCCCATTGGGCCAAATTCTGCTTCCCTCCCTCCTGCACCATTCCAAGCTGCCTCCTGTGAGAGCAGCTCCGCCACAACACCTTGCAGCAGAAATAGGGCAGGAGAAATCCCCTCTGCCCTGCTTGGGACCACACTGTCATGGGCAGCTCAGAGCCATAGGGGTTGGGACAATGCATCTCCAAGAGGTGGATGTCCCACCTACACTGGGGCCAGTGGAAACATCCAGGACATGGGTTTTGCTGCCTGTTCCAGACAGAATGAATCTGGCAGCATCTGACCTGGAGATGCTGCTCTCCATTGGCCATGTAGGGAAAACTGCAATGTAATTTAACGAAATACTAAAACCCGAGCAGACCTTAGAGGATGGCAAAACAGAGACACCCTAAAACTCCATGAAGCAGCCTTGTTTCTCCTTCTTGATACCCCAGAGAGGCTGTCTCAGCCCCATTCCAATCTCAGCCAGGGCCTGAGAACCCCAGGGATGTGTCAGGGCTTCCCTTCACTGCTCAAAGCATGCCGTCACTGCTCCTCTGGAGCCCCATGGGACACCACTGTAATTCCTCAGCATGCCCCAGGTGAAGAACACATTGCAAAGACAACCGCCTCCCTCCAGGGCAGCAGCAAAGGCAGCACAGCAGCCAGAGCACCCCCAAGGGCAGCACGACCCATGTGCTCCACGTGGGCTCATCCTAAAGCAGGTCCACGTCCCCTCCGCCCTACAATGCCCCCTGTGCCACCGAAGCGGGGACCAGAGGTCACCCTGCAGTCCACTCTGCATCACTGGTGGCTCCTCGGTGGAAGTACATCTTGTGCTGTGTTTCCATGGAAACCAGCATCGCACACACGCCAGCGTGGCCGGGCAGCTCCCAACCCTGGGAGATGCTGCTGTCAATCTCTCTGGGTGCCTTTACCTCTCTCCCTGGCTCTGGCATCACTCCTTGTGGTATTTCCCGGCCAGTGGCAGCAGTGAGGAGCAGCGGAGCAGCAGATCCTCTGCTCTGTACTGCAGAGGATCCTGGGGGCACGCAGCTCACGCCTTCAGCATGCCTTGCTCTCTGCAGGCTGTGGTTGCAGGTGGCACAAAAATGTCCAGCTACTGGCCTGGGGTGATGCAAGAGATGCATTCCTGAGGAATGAATTCCAGAGGAATGAGATCCACACACAAAGCTTTTCCTTATTGTAGCTTGCTGCCTCTGGGACTCACATTTCTGGCAAATAATCACAGCCCTGCTTATCCTCGCCCAACCCTTCTCTTCCCTGTTGACATCTTAAGCGCAGCTTCCTACTGCTTGTCCCAGGCTGCTCTTTAATGGCATCATTGCAGAGTCTCGACTGCGTGAGGAGGGACGGGCACTCCCAGCAGTTCTGGGGAGATGCTGTGCCGGCTCCTGTCCATCTAGCACTGCAGGAGGGATTGGATTCCTCCGTGGAGCCAGGCTGCTGGACGAACAAGGGTGTGTTTCCACCATGCCAGGCTTGTGGTGGTGTGCAGAGCTCTTTTTATCATCGTCCAACTTGTCTCCTCCAGGATCTGGAAGTCCTGTAGTTCCCCAGTGCTATTAAATCCTTTATGAAACAGAAATTCTGACAATTATGCAGTTTATCAAAATAATCACTCTTCCCCATGTTTCAAGACACATCACTCTCACCACTCTCCTTCACATCTCCTTCACTATTCACAAATACCTCTGCAAATGCAGTATCAGCCCCCTTCCCCAGGCTATGACACCTGCCAGACAAAAACTACCATTGAAAGGGGAATTCTTGCCCTTGCCCCTTGCTAGCAGTGATGCAAACCCCACTCACAGCTGGCAGGAGATGCTTATCCAGTTCCCACCAAGGGAGTAACAAGACAAGCACTGTACTGGTAAATACAGCGCCCACAAAAGGAGGAAAGATAACCACAGGCCACAGCCCACAGCCCACAGCCACCTGGAGCTGCAGTGATCCTTGGCAGTGATCTGTGGCAGAGTTAGTATCCATATCAATGCTGATAAGGACTTTTAAACCCTCTTGCAAATCACAAAACCACAGAATGGTTGGGGTTGGAAGGAACCTTAAAGTTAATCTCATTCCAATCCCCTTGCCATGGGCAGGGACAACTTCCCCTGGACCAGGTTGCCCAAAGGCCCATCCAACCTGGCCTCAAACACTTCCAGAGATAGGGTATCGACAGCTTCTCCACTAAGTATCCTGAGGGTATTCCCTGGGTAAGAGTTACGCAAAGGGAAAACATCTGAATTCAAGAAAGGGCATGAAAAAGAAGGCCAGAATGCTTTCCAAAAGGACACATTGCTTCCAGCTAGATCCAGCTGTGGAGCTGATTTCATCTTCAATTGAAACCACAAGGTGATGGTAGGGGCTGCAGGAAAGTATCACTCTTAGACGATGTTGAACACATTCACACCTGATACAAGGCAGATAATTTTTATTTGGTTTGCCAGTTTCTTGAGGTGAAGGAGAAGGAGAGGAGACACCTCTACTCCTGACACACAGCATTTCATACCCCTGGGTGTTCCCACATCACATCCAATTATTCTAAGGGGCAGCACCACCTGGAACTTGCTGAGGTCAGCAGAACTCACCCCGTGTGGGCACGGCTGCTCCACAAACCCCAGCAACCCGCTGGTTAAGCAGGTACTTATCCCTTGGCATGTGGCTAATACTATTGACTGGAATAAAATCTGGACAAGCCCCCTTCTTAAGCATGCAGCCAAGTGCTGGTTTCCCCCAACAGGATCTTGAAAATACTCTGTTTACAAATGCAGAAATTGACTTTAAATTTTTTAAGGCAGCCTTGAACTTTACAAGCTCCTGAAATCCGGCCCTTCCGCGTTGCTTCACTGCTGTCTTTGCTTTCTGGTTGCATATGATGCAGTAAGGATGCCACGTCCTTGTCCCCACAAATGCTGAACCTTGTATTTATCTCCCGAAAATTGCTATGCAATGCAAATAACTCCATTTCCAAGAGTGCCGGATGGATGGAGCACATTTTCAATGCGCAGGGCAGAGGATTAGGAACAGCCTTCAACGTTCGCAACAGCTCTGCGCCAAGTGGAAATAAAAGTTTTGTACCAAATTAGAAACATGGCTCCCATTCCTGCCTGCAGATTTGTGGTCTGTGAATACAGCTAAAATGAATTTCAAAAAAAAAAGCAACTTGGCAAGCGCTCACTCCCTTTGAATGAATTTGCTTTGACCAACCACACGAGGTTTCCACTTTTGTAGCGTCGCCAAAATAATGCTCCGTGCACGGTCAGGGAGGCCAAGTCCCGAGGGCAGCAGGGGAGCCCCTGCGATGCAGAAAAGATGCAGCCCTTGGAGAAAAAGTGGATACTGTGATTTGCTGGTGTGTACAAACTGCCTGGGCATGCTCAGCTGGCTGTGGCATTGGGGACCACGCTGCACACCGGTGTTTTCCGGCGTTCCCTGCCTCTCCCTCACGAATCCATCCATATCTGTAAGCTCTTCTGGTTTATACACGGATGGCTGACTCCATTTCTGAAGCAGTGGGATGCTAATCTATAATCAATGCTCTGGAAACCCAATGCTCTGGGATCTTATCTTAATGCACTGATTGCAATATACTCCTGCGTGATTCCTCTATTTGAACAGCACTAGTCATAACACTTCACGTCTTGAATTTCATCGGGTGGATATCACTAATGAACTTACTTCTGCATTTTGCATAGTTCAAAAATTGTCGGCTGAAGGGTGAAGGGAATCAGAATGTCTTCCCTGCAACCTGCAGAGAGAGAAAAGGGAAGAGCTCTCACAAATAAATGATTAATTACCCAGCCTTCTCCCAGCCTAGGTGCTTGTGTTAACATCTGCAGAAGCCATCTCCACATGTGACTTCTCCAATTGCAGGGTGAGAGCAGTCGGTGATGTCCTGCCAGAGCGAGCAATGCCTTGAGGCTGGCACTGTCCAGGCAAGTTGTCCCCTCTTGCTGGGGACACCCTCAGTGTCCCTGGTTTTGAGGGAAGCAGCACCTGTCCTTAACCTTAAGTAAAAATCCCTCTTCCACGAGACACCCTGAAAGCCAGAAACCCCAATCTCATGCCAAGTTAAAGAGACAGGAAAGAGAAATAAATAAGCATTATGTCTCTCTGCAGGGCAAATATATGTATTATTGACACCAGCAAGATGTCAAAGTCTACTGATGGGCTGCGTGTGTTGTTGAAAGAGTAATTATCCCATCGAGTTTCCAGCACTTGATGACGCAGAGGATAAACAGAAGTTTCCTGTTCAGAGCTTCATAAACACCCTGAGCAGATAAACACTCATCAGCGAGGGGTTTGGGATGGGGAAGGGATGGGCAGCAATCCTCTTTTATGAGAAATGAGATTGGAAAATGGTAATCTCCTAAATGGGCATGGCTGGTGGGCTGATAAACAGAGCTCCTGGTTATTACGGTGATGAGCTCCATAGAAAAAGTGTAATCCCAGCCCAACTGTTCAGGAGATCGCTCTCCCCCCTCTCCCAAATCATCACATTAGGCTGATAGGAGAAAATAAATGAGATTTCTTTGTGCCAGGTTGTATAACGCCATTGAACAGAAGCATTCAGCTTTGCACTTTTATCTGGGGACATCGGTGACTTCCTGCCCTGGATCAGGGAGAAGAGCCTCAATCTCCCTGCATGCAGCTCATGTCCTGTGGTCCCTGCTTTCACTGAGAGACTCTGCTGGGTCTGGCTCCATCTCCTCCACCAACCAGCAGTGACCACAACTCTTTCTTTTTCTGGGGTCCATTTCCAGCCAGCAGCTGAGGCCGGGCAGCTGCGCACTCAGGGCTGGGGCACTGCTTCCCTCCTGCCTCCCACCAGCAGCACTGCCACCAGACCAGCCTCTCCAAGAGGACCAACAGCACTGCTCACTGCAGTGTGCAGAGGAAGAGGCATCAGGGGAAGCCCAAAACACAGCTCAAGGATGAAAATCCACAGCTTATGGGGTGTTTTTTCCACAGTTCCTTTAGAAGGACAGCAGAGGAAGGCTTTGCATCCTGGTGCATACAGAAACCCTCTCCTCACTGCCAAAACTGCAGGCTGGGGCCAAATTAAAGCCAAAGGACAAAATGCCATTTGATGTATTTTTGTTTAGTTTTAAAAAGTTGGGGGGAGGGGGGGGAAGGCCACGTAAAAGCTGTCAGCAGCATGACAGAGACAGGATAATGACTACCCAGAAAGCCATAGGAACATCACAGACCCACAGCACCAGCCACATCAAAGAAATCTAAACAGTCCCAAGTTACATCAGCCAAGCAACGAATCAAAGCAAAGGGACAAGCTCCCGGTTCTGGGAACATACTCGCAGATTTTCCTCCAACCCTTTGCAAACAAAGAGCTTTCTGCAGTTTGTTGGGAAGCTCATAGGGTTTGTGCTAATGCGAGTGGAGTCAGAGGGATGGCAAGCGAAGGGCAAACGCAGGCACTTCAGGGAAGTTAGTTTTTAGGAAATAGTTTTAAACACAGAGAATAACAAACAGACCTCAAGCATTTGTGGCATTTTTTTTTTTGATGTATTTTGCATGAAATGGAAAACTACAACAACAAGCAGTATATACAGTAACAATAAACAGTGCGAGGATACAACAAAAAGAGGATTATAATTTCAAATCGGTGTGCCTTGCATACGCAGTGCTTCCAGTGCTAGGGAGCAGAGCTGCCCTTATTTCTGCTGTCTGCAAGGCTGGGGATAAAAGATGTCAAACTACAGATAAAACTGAGTGTGCTGGGATAATGATAAGGTAAAAAGATGAAAAGGAGGTTTCATACGGCTAAACTCATGATTCACATTCATGCATCAGGCTCTAAAAATAATTCCAAAAATGGTGTTTGAAAAAAATTGCTTTTTCTTTTTTCTCCTGTACCCTACCTGAACAACTCTCCACTTTGGAGTTGGCTGTGGGATGGATGTGGGTATTTAGGTTCCTGATTTACATCCAAAGGGCAGGAAGATGGGATGGTTTTGAGGTTCCCTGTGCCAGAACTGGGTCTGGCTGAGCTCGGGCTCCTGGCTGGGAGAGCGTGATGCAGGGCCATCATCTGCTCAGGGGGTAATCAAACACTCAGGAAGGTGGAAGGAGTGGGCAGGGCTCACTCTGGACTTCAGAAAAGCTTTTGATGCCCCAGCAGATGAAAGCCTTGCTACAGGGGTAGTAAAATAGGATTGGAAAAGAGCAATTCTTGGAAAGATAAAAAAGCTGAAAACAGGAGTGAGGATATCAAAGGCTGTGGGGATCACACAGGCTTCTGCATGCCAGCAGAACATCTCTGCCATGGGTCCTGTGGGCTGCAGGACTGCGCTGGCTCCTTTGGAAATCACCAGGCACAGTAGCAATGAAGTTGGCAGCATGGGTTTGTAACTATGGGAAAAACCTCAACAGGGCTCCAAACCCTGAAAAACAGCATCTCAGGGCTTCAGAGATGTTGTATGCCACATAAAAATCCTCAGCATCCTTTTTTCTCCCCTCTCCTGCTTCGCCTGGGAGCATCAATCCCTGCTCCCTCCACCTCTAGCAGGATACGCCCAGGGGCATCAGGAGATGTCCCTTGCTGGGAGCCAGGAACAGGGAGTGACCCCACAGAGCCCAGCCCCCCAGATGACTGCAAGGCATTCTTACTAAGAAAGATCAACAAGTTTCAACCCACCGGTCTGACGTAACTCAAACATTGTTTGGCTGGTTGGGGTAGGAGAGGGAGTGGGTTTAGAGAAAAAATAACTTATTCTCCATGCATTTAATTGCTTAAGAAAAGGAAAATTCCACATTTTCTGCCCTTGCCGACCTTCTCCACAAGTTTTGAGCCTGCCACAAGTCCAGGGCAGCACCAACACGAGCTGGGGCAGAGCCCGTGCACGCAGCCGCCCCTGGGCCAGCGCCGGGAAGAGCAGGCAGCCACAGCTCCTAAAATAAACCTCCCCCATCCCGCTCCTCCCTGAGGCTGGGAAGAGGCCCTGAGGGCTCTGGTTTGCTCTCTCCCATTCCTGCTCTTCCTCACTTTGAGTCCATGTGAGGACACGGGAGGCGATGCTCCTGGCTGCTCTATAGCAGCTCCGTAAGAGCCGGCCAGGGCCGGGCTCGGAGTGCTGTGCCGCGGGGTGAGCAGCCGCAGAGCTCAGCTGCTGCTCCTGTCCTGCTCCTTCAATGCTTTTAAAAAGCATCTAGCATGAGGAATTATATATTTCAAGGATGCTTTATGCAAAAAAAATAAGCCCTTGAAAGCTTGCTCAGTACACGGGGTTGTGTTGGAGGCCTCCACACCGATGCTGAAACCTTCCCTCCTGTTTGTGTGGGGATGAACTGCTGTGAGGACAGCTGGGGAGCCTGGGCTAGGTCTGTGTGTCTGTGCCGCCCTGCACACCGGGCTGCTGTACTGTTCTTTCAAATCAGATATGGGAATCATTCTCTCTTCCACTGAAATATAGCCCGCTCTGGGGAAAACCCCCCAATTTTAACATATTCTAATTTGGGGGGATTTTGGACTGAGCCCTGGCTGTGCACAGTGCTGTATAAAAATGAAAGGAAGAAAGTGATTTTGGCTCTTGCAACTGGGATACAAGACGGAAGCAGAATACGGACAAGGACTGCATGGGACCAAATCTCTCAATTTAGAACAAGAAATAGAGTTTTTGCTCCTGCTGGGATCTGGTAGACAGCAAGCCAGGGCTCAAATCCCCTCATATCCCCTCTTGTCATGCAGGAACTCACAGTTTCAGGGGCTGAGCAAAGCCCAGAACAAGCAACAGTCCTTCCTCCGCAGGGTGTACCAATAACAATACCCAGGGCTTCCTTCCCGAGGGATCTGGGATGCTTCACTAATTGAGAATTTCAAGGATCTTTGAAATCAGCAGCTGGAAGATGCTCTAGAAATACAGGGCCGCTTTATTTTTAGAATGGACGTACAATAAAATCTCTCCCCTTATTTTCTGAAAAGGGCTTTCTCGCAGTCTGGAAAGGCCAGCTGGGCTACCTTAGTGAAACTGCAGTGCAGCTGGAGGAGAGGGAGGGGAAAGTGAGAAAACACAGAAAAACAAACCCAAGGTGAGATGAACAAAGGTGGATTTTTTTTTTAATTAAGAAAAATTAAAATAAAATGCTGGAAAATACCATAAACCAGAAGGCCATGAGTAAACCCGGATTAGTGAAGCATTTTTTGCCAGGTGAGTGACAGCAGGAGGAGCTGAACCTCCCTGAGCATCCCTGCACTACACAGCACACGCACTGGCATCGCTGCAGCAGGCACAGCCACGCTGAGCTGCTGCCAAGCAGTTTGCCAGCCCTTGCTGTGAGCAGCTGAGTTAGAGGGGCTTTGCTGGAGACAGGTCTTGAAATGAGACAGGCATTGTGGTCAGAACAGGCATCTTCTGGGGATAAAACGGGCCTCCAGGTGCAGGTGGAACAGGAGAGATGCAGCTCTGTCCTGGATGGAGGGGTTAGCCCAAGCCTTGCTTGGACCCAGCTTTCACCCTGTCCTCCACAAGGCCATGTGCTTCCCTGCAAGCTCTGCTACCTCCAAAAGCCTCTAGGAATGAATATTTATCCAAATAATTCACTTCTGCTCCTCATTACCACTGACCAATTGTATTATCTTTCCAGGGTATAATTCAGCTCTGGTTTATTCAAAGAGGGCTGAAAGGAAGCAACACAAAGAAGAATGAAGCACAAATGAGAACTGTTTGGCCTTGAGAAAGGTACAATTCCTTTTGTAGATGGGACTGAATGACTGTTGGGACATATTTGAATGGGACTAAAACTATTTTCTGTAAACCTGAGGTTAAGCAAAGCTTAGGTGCCCAACAATGAGCCAGATTGAGTTCTGCATAAAACCTCTACCAGCTGGACCAAGCCAGATTGCATCCATCATTCATTCAGCACTTTCCAAGTAATTTGTGTTTATCTCTCCATTTCCATAAGACACAAAAGCCTTTGAAGAACATTTTCTCCTAAACACCCATTTCTACATAATCAGAGCTGAAGAACAGGGAGCTGTCAAAGTGAGACACTTTGGTCAGGGCATCCAAGCAGGCTTATCCCAGATGTTACCACAACGTAGTTTGTCATCTGAGGATTAGTTTCAGAAGACAGTGGTGGGGTTTGAGTGGCCAGCAGTTCTAAGGATTGAAAGAGGAGAGGCAGGGAGGGAGCATCTCTCCCCTCCTCTGTAGCCTTACTTCTCCGTGGAAATGGCTGCTGTGACAGGGTGGGGAAGGGGATGGGCAGAAAATGTGGGTGAAGTGGCACTTGGGATCAGAATCCTTCACCCCCCAGCCAGGGGATCCCTCCCTCACTGGTGCTGGACCGGGGAGGAAGGAAGCGTGGCCAAACAATGAGCTCCAGGAAGTGGCAGCAGCCAAAATCGAGGTCCTGAGTCAGCAAACCAAGGGGCTGAAACCTGAGTTCCCTTCGTGTTGCTGCCCAGTGCTGAGCTGGGGGAGGATCTTCATGGGAGATGTGCCCTCTGCATCCAGCATGAGAGGGAAAAGGTCCTGCACATCACCCTGAAGGACCAGATCCCACCCTCAGCCATAGGGCAAGTGGGGCACGTTGTGTCCTTGAGGCTGAGGTTTTAGGTCTGAGACAGACGGGAAGAAAATGGCTTTTTAATACAGCCAGGGCTGAGCAAGTTGGTACAGAAATAGGTGTCCTCTTGGCTCTTATGTCAGTGTTTTCTTCCTGTCCTGGTTTTCCATCCATGCAGTCTTCAGTGGTCCACTGAGCTGCACAAACACCATCTCCCTCCAGGACTTTGGGAAAGTTCCTTTTTTTTCACGTTCTTTTGGCTGCCAGTGTGTGCAGGAGAGCCCTGTGCTGGGACACAGCACCGGGACCTGGTCCTCTGCCAAACACAGCACACAGCGCACATCCCACCCCGACCCACGTGCTGATGTGGGAACCAACCACAAACATAAATAAATAATAAATTACTGCTAAACTATCACTGCATTATGCCTTTTCCCTCTCTTCGTGTGCTTGGTCCATGCTCAGTTACTAAGTGACCTGGTAGCTGGTGCATGTAACAAACAGATGAGCGTTCTGCTCTTTATTGACTGCCTAAAATGTTACTCCATTGCAACATATTGCCCCATGTGCTGGGAACCCTGTGGTGTTCCCGGGCTTCTGGGTTACAACATCCTCTCCTTGAGGGCTGCAGGATGGCCAGAGCACCCCCGGGTGCTGCTGGAGCACCGATTGCAGGGACAGCAGGAGGGTTTGGAGTGTGGGAGGATGAGAGAAGATGGGGAGAAAGCCACTTCACATCACTCATCCGCTGCCACTGAGCTGCAGTGCACGAGCACCCACCCTCTGACAGCTTGCTGAGAGGGGAGAAAAGCCAAGCTCATGTGCTGCCAGCCAACACCCTCTTTCCTCTGTAAGGCAGCTTACAAAATCCATTTGCTAGATTAATATGACAGCCCAGTCTCCCTCCTGTGCACCTTTTCCTTTGCCCCTGCCCCAAAAGGCAGAGGTTGGGTCTAGATGAACACTGCTTTCAGGGAGCTTCCTCTCCCAGCCCTGGCACTGCACAGCCCTGCTCATCCAGGGCTGCAGCTTATGGGACAGAGCCCATCCATCCTGCTAAGCCCACTCCAGCACCCACAGCTGGGCCACTGAATTGTTTAGCTCCAACAGGCAGAAACATTATCTTTCTATTCTGTGAATTTTCCCAGTGGATTCACGTAACTGATTCCTCTGCTTTCCCAGACAGGATTTCCAGGAGGAACGAAGGCTCATTCTCAGTGAGAGTAAGGAAGCACCTCCCCAGCAGAGGCACGAAGTGGCCATTCACATGCTGAAGCATCACACCAGCTCCATGTCAGCAGAGGTGCCTCCCACCAGCCACCCACCCACTGCCCACATTAAAGGCTTTGACAAAACAGGCCAGGCCCCCACGGAGACACAACAGCCTTGGTGCCAAACCAGCAATGACCATGCCTGGTTGGGACAGTGTGAAGTTAATGCCTCCCCCATGGAGAACTTCCTCACCACCTTCCAACATGAAGCCTGTCCACAGCTCGGTGCCAGCACTGACAGATACGGGGCTGAAATGCAGCATTAATTACAGTGGTGAGCAACAAGGTCCTAAAGCAGCTTCTTCCTTACAGTGATCTAAAAAAGTCAGAGACAGGAGAGACTGGAAGAAAACAATGCTAAGGAGATGTGGATTCGGGAGACCTGCAAGCAAAATACAGCTGCAGCTTAGATGCTGCAAGAGAAAATGTAGGGCAATAAATTTATAGAGTCAAAGCAACTTGAACATTGATCAAAAGTACAGAGAAAGCAGCAGGGAGACGGGGAAATAACAGAAACTTTAATTCAGGATCCTACCTGCCAGTGCAATAAATATTAATGGAGTAAGTTGGAGAAGGGAGAGGCCTCCTTGAGAAAGCAATAGCAAAAACACTCTGATTGATTTCCCATCAAACAATGTTTGACAAAGTAAAACAATTAAGGGCTGAGAAAGAAAACCTAATTTTAGGAGGGTGATAGGCAGGATAAATGGATTTCCAAAGAACCAACAATCAAAGCTTTTGAGCTCACTTCAAGCCCACCAATGCTGGTTTGAATTAAAGTTCCCAGCATGACACCAGGCTGTGCCCTTCAAGCACTCTCTGTCCCAAGAGTTTCTCCTGCCATTCCAGAACCAACAAAACAAGTTTTTACCCTCAAGGCTTTGTAGGTCCATAAAACTTGGACCCATCTACAGAAGTCACTTGCCCTCCATATAATGAGCCACTTTCACACATTGATACTACCCTCACCTCCCTTCTTGCAGTGCCCACATGGGCTACTGGAAACTATTCCTGTTCACCACCAGTTCCTCTGGCAGAGGAAGAACCTACAGATGCTGCTTCTTAGCTGAGACACATACCACACATAAATTCTCAAGGAAATAATCGCCCCCATCATATAAGCCTGAGGACGGTCACTCTTCCAGTTACCTTGGCCAGTTTTTGTCCAGTTTACACAAGGAGATATGTACAATTTGGTCTGAAGGCACCGCTGAACACGGCACTCGATGTTTCTCTTTCAGAGAAGCTCATTGTTGCCCATCAAAAATTTCTTCTTGTTGATTCCCTGTGAGGCTGAGAGGTGAAATTGGGAGGTTTCTGCCTAGTTGTGTGGTTGATGATGCATCCTGTGAGGGACTCCATGGGACTTTTACTGCCATCAGTTACACTGGAAGTGGTGAGTTCATGCAGTGCCCCAGGCCAACATTTTACTCCATCAGAGGCTAGCTATTGCTTGGTATCTTCAGCTTCCCAAGGTCTGGTAAATCACCAGTCTTCCACTGCCAGGAGCAGACCCCTCTTCTCCATACCCCTAATGGTCCTTCAATGAGCCAGAAAGCAAATCTCCTTCATCACTTCACCGCCCACCCCATCCAAACCTTGCTGAGCAGGCTCTGCTGCACCACGCACCACAAGAGGAGCTCATCAAAGCAGCCTTTTAATTGCTAGAGTAACAACTTGGATGTACAAAAATGCCAGCGAAATTTGCATGACTAATTAAATAATTAAACACAGCCTGACAACTAAGGAACACAATCACACATCTAAAATCAAAACCACCTCTTAAGCACTGGAAGAAAGAAAGGATTCACTGCCCTGCATGTCCTGTTAACAAGAACTGCTGATGGGTTGTGCCTTTTTGATTAGAGACCAAGCAGAAGCAACAGCACCCCCATTCTCTGATGAAGCCTTTGATCTCTGTCCAAAGAGCTGCTGAATCCTAAGCTCAAGCAAGCAGCTGCAGTGGAAAAGCAGCACTGAATCTGGCCATGCTGCTGCTGCTGCTGTAGCAGGGACTGAGTGCTGCAGGCAGCTCTGTGAAGACCTCTGTGTAGGGTCTGCTAGCCCAGCCTCCCAGCACTGGAGAGGCTGCAAACTACGATGCTGGTCAGCCTTGGAGTGCTGGGAACCTGGTCTGGGAAAGGTCACACTTGTGTCTCAGCTCCCACATGTCTCTCAAATTTAATCCCAGCCTTCAGCAAAAAGCCAATCCCACTCCGTCCGGCCGCATGTATCAGACCCAAAGGGTTAAACAATATTGCTTTTCAGCAAGGAAAATGCAAACTATCCCTCCTCCTTGCTTTTTCCAGCAAACTTATAAAACCCATTTACAATATGAATATGGAAATGGTCACAATTGCATGGGCTAAAGGCGAATTTGAAAAGATAATTCTCTATTATGATTCAAGCCTTGATTTCGTAACCTTAGAGAGCAGATTCCCTGAGACTCTACTGCGCTGTGGCAGGATGCCTGAGTTGACAGCACTGTGACCTGACAGAAGCCAGAATCTGACACACTTTAATTCTTCAAGAAAAAACAGCATCAACACGGGTTTGAGGAAGGAGGGAGATGAGATGGGAAATCCAGCCCTAATGGAAAGGCCTGGGATGTTGCCAATATTTTACATTCTTCGTGACACAGTTTGCTGCTGGTTCCATTGCCTGATGTGATTAGTCCAAGAAAAAATTGGCCACTGCGTTCCCATCCCAGTGCTGTCCAGATGGTTCTTGCCTCCCTCTCTGCCCACAGCCAGAATGCCTGCAGCCACCAGAAGCCCTGCAAGCCCCCAGGGACCCATCCAGGAAGTGCATTATTCCTTTCCCTTGCATTTGGTGATATTATCTGGGAAAGCACTGGCTTGATTTCAGTCCAGATCTTATTGACACAGACCAAGGGCGAAAAAAACTTTCCTAGAGGAAATGAGAAAGTCTAACATGTAGTTTAGTTCCAGAACAGACCTGCTAAATGCTTGCACATCACAGCACAGCCTATCTAGCCTTTCAAAGAGCAAAGAAATTCCTCCCCATCCCCAGCTCCTCACAAACCTCGCACCAGGTTCGTAGAAACTTTTTTCTGAGTCAACATGGTCAAACTAGTGTAAAGCCTCTACACGACCAACCTTGCACTTTACATGCTTATGTAAAGCGATTAGTGATAAAGCTATAAAAATCTGGGGTGTGAACCAAAACAGCTGGATGAGCCCATCCCAGAGCTCCACTGGAGCAGCTGTACCGTGCACACCAACTGCAGAGCAGCTCCTTACCACTGAAAGCTGAGAATCAAACCACAGAACCACACTGATTTCTCCCAAACCCTCTTCCCTGGGCTGGCTGAGGAATGGCAAGGGCCGGCGCTGAGCCCACTGTGCTGCTCTGGGGGCTGGAGTTTGCATGGACAGGGTGATCCAAAGCAAGAATAGATCGTCCAAATGGCAGTACTGCTATAAACAGGGACGCTGTCTTGGCTTGCCTCTTTGCTAGCTGTGCAAATAATTTCTGGGCAGCAGAAGCGTAAGTAAATAGATGAGAAGCACATGAGAGGATATATTTCTCTAATTTACTCAAGTCACTGAGAAGCACCAGGGCAATTTTTTAAAACTGCTCACTGCTTGGGAGGTTAAACTCTGTCAGTTTCTAAAAAATTTATTATTTCTGGCTGTAATTACAAATCTGAGTAACAGAATATCTAGAAAAGCAGATCCATTTAGCCTCTGTAGCAGAAGTGTATGGGGGCTCACAGCATATACTGGGAACCCAGAGGAACCATGCTACTGTATTACCCATAATTCAGACCTTCCCCAGATACCTAAGCCCACAAGTCAAAAAATGCAAAAAAGCATCCAGAATCCAGCCCAGAGAAACAAGTTTCCTTCATCTGTACAGCACTGGCACAACAAGAATTCTTGTTCGCTGAATACTTGTGAAAACAGTGCTCATTTTTCATGTCTCTGAGCAATTTCATTAAGTTGGCCTCAGAAGCCCATGCTGCAAAAAGCAGGACCCTTTCAGGCAGGCAGAATTCCCCGACAAAGGCTCAAGCAGTACCCTGGCTTCAGCCTTTATTGCATCATTTTGTTTTGCAAAGCTGGTAAACACAGACCCATCTTCAGGCTCCCGCATAGCGTAACCATTTGTCACACCAGTGATGTGGGAGCTGGGATGGGCTAAGGGTACAGGGCCGTGTAGAGAAGAGTTACAGCCACAAAGGTGACGATTGTTACGTTAATAATTAGCATCTGTTGCCATCAGAGCTTGTAAGGCAGATCCAAACAGGGAGGAAAATGCTGTGCCAGCATCTCCATTGGGTTTGTGGCTGGTCACTGGGACTCTCCAGCTTCCCACCATCTGGAGGGACTAGTGAAGGCTCTTGGAACCACTGAAAATTGTAAGTTCAGAGCAGGGCCTGCACATGTGGCAACAGGAGGTCCATCCTTTTCCTTGCCAAATGAATCCCAGACACTTTGCTTAGACCTTTTGCACAAACCTGTTTTGGACAACAGAGAAAAAGACTACATCACAATGAAACGTCACGTTTCTTGTACTGGAAAAGCACTTTATTCCCAAAGCACAGAGCTAAACACAGCCTGCACTGGCTCCTGAAGTAAACCTCCCTCAGTTGATTCACCAAGTGACGTGCATACTTGCTGCCTGAGGGATTTCCAGCACTGGAAGTTACTCACTCTGCCTGAGAGATGGACTCCAGGACACAGTTATGCTCCTGCCACTTCAGGGGATGGTGTTTTCCCCCTGCACCTTGAAAAAGTCTGTCCTGCCACCATCTCACACAGCTCAGGAACTGAGCTGGGCAGAGGCTTTTGCAGGGGCCCAGGCACATGCTGGCCACATCCCCCTGCTGTCTGACTAAACAGAGATGAATAGCAACACTCCTGTCATGGCCCTCTCTGGTGTTTCAACAAACACGTAATGAATATCTCACCGAATCTTGGAAAAAATGCTCTGGAGTCACCTTCACTAACTGCAATCTTTTTCCACCTTGGTGGTCTCCTGACAACCAGGATTGCAGCTCCAGCTGTGAAGGTGCTGTTCCCCTGCAGCCAGCTGTGTCCCCACCACCTCTTCCCTCTGCCAGTGGAGCAGCGCCAGGCGGGAGGTTTGCAGAGAAACCAGGAGTTCCAAAGCGTAATCCCGAACAGATGGCAGCTGTAGCCGTGCAGCCTCAGAAGGGCACTTTTAAAAGTAAATAGCAACAAATGTTTTGGTGTGTAATGCGTTGAAATCTTGATCTCACACAGAGCTTATTTTCTTTTTTTTCCTCTCCCAGCAGTGGCAAATGGCTGAGGACAAACACTGCTGAAAAGAATGAAGAAAGAAAAAACCTCAATCAATTAAATGTTTTAGAAACAATTGTGTTTCAAAATCAACAAGAAGAATTCATGAAAATCAATCCTAATTCAAGAGGGCTGTACTGATTTGTTCATCTTTCCCTTTCCCTGCCTAAGCAACCAAAGCAATAAAAATGATAGCTCCATCTCGGGCAAGGAAGCAATTGAAACTTCAAAAACGTTCAACATCAGCTGATGAAGCTTGATGCAGTCTCCATGGCCTGAAAGCTAAATATTCTGCAAGAGAAGCAATGTACCAGGCAGATGAGTGGGAGTTTCAGATAACTCCTACCCCTTCAGCTTGTTTCTCTCAAAGCCAAGCAAACCAAGGTAAGATTGTCCTGTCACAGAGGAAAAGCAAAACTGTTTGTATCAGCAAAGGCACTGCACAGACAGGAGCTGCCTCAGTTGCTCTTTGCCAGTAGGAAACAACTGCTCTGCTCTCACACGGTGCCCATTCAGGGCCACCACCACAGGGACATCTACAGGGCAAATCTCCTGGCAAGCAAAACTAAGACTTGCAATGCAGATCCTGATGCACTTTCCTGAAATGCTACAGCCGCTGGCACACAGGCAGCATGCCACAAACCTGCAGCTCTTCATCTCATCATACCAAGTGGTCCCAGAAAAAACATATCTTGGGAAACCCAGAGAGGAAGGCTTGGGCACCTCCTGCTCCCTAGATCTGGCCCCAAAGCAGTGTCACATGAGAAAAGCACTTTTTAGGCTGTCACACTGGCACGGAGGGTGCCTGGCATGGGGGATCACTACCAGGTGTGTTGATATTGCCCCAAAAAATGACAAATTTTCCGGAATCTCTCACTCAAACATAGCGTAGGGGAACACATCCCCCTGCCAGGATCTGCCCTGCTCTAGGCTGAAGTCATGTAAGCGTAATTCTTGCAGCACCCAGCCTTGTGCAAATAAACCGTGTCCAACCACCTCCAGAGAGCTTCCTGGCAGTGCAGAGAGCAAGCAAAGCCAGAGCAGGACACCCGTATCCACAGGCTCACGTCATCTCACCTTGGCACCATCACCAGCAGCTACTGAGTTTTGTCTTGAGACAAGCAAACGCAGACTCAAGTGTGGGTTTAAAGGTATTTGGAAGATAAAAACTTCCTAGTTAGCAAGGACACGCTCCCAAAGGAGGGTTTCTCTTTAACAGGCACCAACAGCACCCTGTGTCATTGCATGGCAAGATCTGAAATAGTCACTCACAGTGGAGATTGTTTATCTGTGACTCACAGACATCTTCCCAGCTACCCCCATGCTCTCTAAAAGGGAGCAGGAATTTGAGCAAGAAAAAAACTGGGAATAGCAGTGTGGAATGAAATGAGAAAAAGCAGTAAAGAGAGAAGGAGAAAAATTCTGGAGACAAAACATCTCAGGAAGAATAGAGGAAATGTAAAACATGGTCCGGAGAAGGATCTCAGACACCTGAGATTTTTACAGGTTCAGATTTTCTTCAGATAAGGCTTTTTCACCTCTTTCTATAAACTAATGAATTTTGTTAGACTCCCATCTGCCCCGTACAATCACAAAAGTTATTCAGACACACTCCATCATTCTTCCTATGTGTCTAGTGGAACCAGATGGAGATCTTAGGAGGGAGACAGTAGGGACCTACATGTCCTGCTATGGTCATAACTCAAGGAACTTAGATACCACTTAATAACTCTGTATATACCTAAGGATTCAGTGTCCTGTTCTTCTGTTCCCTGCAATGTTCCCTGTTACTGCAACTTGAGCAAATGCTTGAGGACTTGGGATGTATTTATCCATAGCACTGCAACAGAAATTATGGAAATGATTTTCAGAGAACAGAGCAGCCCCTTTTGAGATGGCATGCAGGATTTGGGGTTCTCTTTGTGACCCTCCTGGTAGTAAAGCACAGTCTAATTTCCTTTTTGTCTTACATTCCCCAGGAAAACGCACGGCAGTTTCACTGTGGCTAAGCAGAGACCAGGACCCAAGAGCAAGACATGCGGCTGAAGTTCTTACTAGGAAAGAGAAAAACAAGCAGAGATTTGTGCTTGACCAGCCCCTGCCTTGGACCAGCCCAGCAACACAAGCATGTGTTTGTGCTGCTGTTCAGTGCTGCCATCACCCAGCAACCAGGGAAGCCACTTGCTCATCAGAGAAGGCTCAGGATGGTGACCAAGTAGCCCAGGGCAGGGTGGCCTCCTGGGCTGCTCCTGGAGTGTTGTGATCAAGGGGTGCATCACTGTGCAGCCTCACCATGATTTGGTCATTCCCAATATCTTCTGACTCGTCTGGGCACACAGGAACGGAGGGTGAGCCCAGCAACCCACTCACCCAGCAGCACAGCCACACTGCAAGCAGATTTTTCTTTCCTCAAATATATCCATTATATCTCTTCATTTAGCTGGGATTCACTCAGACTGATTTGTTGTAGACTTGGTTAAGAGATTAAAACTGTATTTATTCCTGAGCCAGCCAGCCAGTATGACCCACTTGCTACAATGGATAGAGAAAATACATGACCTCACTACTTTTTAATGTCAAAACTGCCCAGGATATATCCTCAGTTCCTTGCTGGGCTTTAGTTTGATTATTTTGTAATCACATGCTAAAGTAGATAGGGCTGATGTGTGGGGGAGGCACATTTTATTTGCTGGATAACACTTGTGGTGCTGAGCTGTCAGAGACCCCTCCTGAGCCATCCTCCTCCTGCCACGAGTACCAGGTGCCACTCCAGTATGTGCCTCTGGTGTTCAGCTCGTGCAGGTCAGGGCTGTCCTGGGACAGAAGAGATCCACAGCTGTCACATGAGCCTGCAAACCCTCTACAACCACTGATTATCATCAGGAAGAAAAAATAACTGCTAAGACCCTTACTTTCTGCTTTAGAGAAAACACATTTTAATTCTACCTTGGCATCAGCCTGTTGAAGGCAGCGGACTTACACAGAGCTAGAATTTTCTCCCTTCCAAACAACTTCCAGCTTCGCACACAGGTTAAATCCTACCACATTCATCTCCAGTACTTAAAAAACCCTTCTCATTGACCTATTTCGTTCATCATATCAAGCAAAGAAAAGGATAGAGGACAGAAAGAAATACCATTTTTATGTGTATGTTAATGGATCATCTACCTTTTCCAAAGGTTTAAAAAAAAATCAAGAAGATATTAATAACTTATATTTACGTATCTGTTCATCCCAAAAAAGAACACCAAACTAGAGGACTACCTATATCTCATGTCACCTCCTGCTGAAGGGTAGAACAGGACAGGTGTTTAATAATTTAGTGTAATTGTTTTCCAGCAGTAAAGGTGGTGAAGAAAAGAATACAACATTCCATGAATTCAAGAAAGCAAGAGGCAGCCACCTTAATACCCACATGAACTATTGCTGCAGGTTGCCAGAGATCCCATCCCAGCACCCAAACCTCCTGGACACAATTCTGTTAGGAGATCAGGGAACTCATGTAACACATTTGAAAAACCCTTCTTCAGCCACAGAATAAGCATTTTCAGCCAATTTTTGGATCTTCTGGTCCAGGCAACAGTCAAATATATCTCAGACAACCTGGACTACTACAGAAATTGAATTCCTCATGCTGTGACAATGCATTTTTCAACATTTTAGTCATTAATGTAGAACTCTCTTGAGCTGGCCAGATGCTTAGTTTCTGATATCACTGAAATCAAGGAGAGTTTCACTGCTGCCTGGTGAAACCACGAGAAACAGCCAACAGCAGCTCCCAGGGAAACCTCCCCCTCTTGGTAAGTTTTACGGTATTTGCTGGCCACAGCCAAACTCAGTAGGTAAGGATGGCTACACCACAGCAGACTGATGAGCTGCCCAGCCCAGCCTCCTCGATTCTCTCCAAGGCTGGTGCAGGCTGCGCTAGGAGGGATAGGCACAGCAGCCTCTCCTCCTGCACTCGTGCTCCTGAGAGTCTGTCACCTGGGGACAGCTTTAGCCAGAGGCAGTAATCTTCTGTATTTAATAACCTTTGATGGATCTTTTCTACAGGACTTTTTTCTTCTGCTTTTTGAACCTGGATCGGATTTAGCATCCAGCCAATATTTTGATATTAAGTGAGCGCACTGATACTCCAAATACAGAGTTTGCTTCAGGTACTGTTTCATTCTTGCCCGAGATACCATTTCCCCCAACATGACCTTCTCAGAATATCACTGCCTGTTTTGCATGTGCAGAATTTGTTCTCCCACATACCCTCCCAGTGAAAGCAAGTCCTTTTCTCAGGGCATTGTGAGGGATGCTCACAAAGGTTAGCTTCAGCCAAGGACAGCCAGTCTGTAGGCTCTCTTCAAAATCAGAGGTGAGAGATGATTCCTGTTATTCATCCGCCAGAGGAGTGTCTCTTTTCCTCCACTGATTACAGCCTCTGTCAGCTAAAGCCAGCCTTTGTGAATCACATCAGTACTTAGAATCAGGAAGCACTGCATAACATTGAAACAACACTTGGTAGAGCTGATGCTTCTTTTAAATATTTTAACAGATATTTCTAGTAGAAAAACAATGATAATTCTGTTTAAAAAAAAATCGAGAGGTTTCTGCAGAGAAAAAGTGCAGGAGTTGTAAGTAACTAATGGTATATTTGTACTTGGAGTTAGCTTCTGAGAGCTGTGAATCTTATAAGTATACACCGATATTTTCAGGGACTGAATTAGCATTCCTCAATAAGATCACTCATCAGGACTACTTGTGTGAATGAGAGCTGCAAAGTTTCTGGATAGCATTTACACAAAAGCAGGAATGTTCCTGCAGTGCTGCAAATGGAGCCGCCTTAATTGTCTATCCAAGTCTTGCATCTGATGACAGTAGCTGAATGAAATGACACTTGTGTGCAATCAGTCGCATGTCTGAGCTTGAACACTTAATGCAGAAGGTTAAGCTCAGTTTCACCAAGACCAAGCAACGACTGATTTTCCTACACAAAGTAACCAAGCCTTTGCCTCTAACAAGCACTCCTGGATTGTGGCTGGAATAATTTAATTCCTACTAAATCATCACCCTTGATGCTGTGGAAACAGAAGTAGTAAAGGGCTGGCGGATCCTTGTCGCCATTAAGCTCCAAGCCAAGGTCAGCTACCCTGTCTGATTTTTGGCACCATTTCACCCTTCCCTGAAGGACAACATTGCATAGCTTCAGTTTTGTGGCTTTTCAAGGTTACTGGTGCACCTGCTGAATCACCCGTGCTATTACATATTTCTTACTGTGGAAAGTGGATAGATGCCGGCTTCTTCCCCACTTTCAGTTCTCTTCCATTTAGGTTCTCCCATCACCATCGAAGTACAAATATCTGCACTACCATACAAGCATAAATTGGACCAGATGAAGGAGCAGAAAATAGCCCATCATTATATAAACCTGTCCCCAACAATGAAAAGACCCATGAGGGAATCTGTACTGATTTCCTCTCAATGACCAGCAGCAAAAGAGTTAATCATTTCACTTCCAAATTTTTTTGTAGGCTTACAAGCCTTTTAGCCACCATGTGTCCCTGAACCACTAGAAAATGGAAAACATTGACACTGCAAAGGCTCCTTAGAGCTGGGAGCTGAAAGTCATTAAAGAAAAGAGAGAGAAGCTCACACCACATTAAGGGTTATTGACAAGTTCTTTCTCACTTTGAGAAACCATAACTTGGGGCTCTCTGCTGACTTAGGTAATGTCCTATTTCAGCCCACACAATAAATGTCTTTTTAAAATAAGCAGTAGAAGCCTTTAATTTTATATTAAAAAGACTTTATTGTGCAGAAACTGACGTGGATCCTCAGGAAATCGTTGGTTTGAA
Source organism: Rhagologus leucostigma (assembly GCA_013397725.1). Taxonomy (NCBI): domain Eukaryota; kingdom Metazoa; phylum Chordata; class Aves; order Passeriformes; genus Rhagologus; species Rhagologus leucostigma. The sequence goes on from VZTD01004782.1 coordinate 2,109,139, forward strand.
CCACTGTACTGAGCAGTGCTTTCATTCAGCTGCTGTCTTCTGGGACTGGTAGACAGCCCAGCCCCAGGACCTCCTCCAGCCCTGGTACATGCAGTTCTACTAAGCTTCCCCTGCAGATCTCTCTGGCATTTGTTACTTTCCCCAGAATACATCCCGTTCTCCTCTCTGTGGCATGACAGACCTGAACAGAAAACTTTCTAAGGTTAGTTCCAAGTACTTTGAAGACAAGCTGTTGTATCACTCTGCAAATGTGCTAGCCCCATAAGCCCTCGCCCAAAATCTTCACCCAATTCCAAGACAGGAGCTGTCAGTGACTCCCAGGTACTGTAGTTATCATCGTTCACCCAGACAGGTATGAAAAACTAACAACAGAAGTAGGTTTTTCAGCATTTCTCTAGATTTCATCAGGCTGTCCAACTTACTTCTTGGCACCAATTATATTGCAGGTCATATTCTTATTGACAGGTCACTTTTTTTTCACTCTTGGTGTCTCATTCTTTTTTTATAGCAAATTTTCTATACAATAAATCCACCCCAGAATATCTCTTCCCTTAATACTCATCTCTACTTCTCTAAATCACTAGTCAAATTCTAAGGTGCTTCCTCATTTGATTTGCTGGAGTAGAATATATTTGTAGGGTATGGAGCGAGTAAGAGTGAAGTAAGGATATTTGCAATTTAACCTAGTATCTGTGCATTTCATTAATCCTTCCTCCATCAACCACTTAACCTTTATGGGCGTTCTTATTGCCTCTCATTGTATTGATTTCTGTCCATTTCTCCAATTTAGTGAGATCATGCAGTATTTTAAACCTGTCTTCCACTGCCTAACTAGGTTTAGCTGGGGGGTAATTGACATCAATTTAAAGAATGAAAAATTAAGCTGAATATCCGGGGAAAACTTCCTAATGGCGAGATCTGATAGAACGCATCACCATCTCTCCGTGGGATTGGTGGCCGTTCCATTAGCATGTACATTAAAACCGTACTGAAGGAATATAAGATTATAGATTGGACAGAACAATCCTGAAGTAGCAGGGGAAAGACAAGCTGCACAGCTTTGCAGCTTTCCTCCTATGGTCACATCATTCTGGCTTTGCCCCACTCCCTCCTCATACCACCCACCAGTTCTCTGGGGATGTGCTGATCCCGCAATATCATCTAATCACGGGGATGGATCCAATGTGGTATTCCCTCCAATACTATTGCAACCTCAGTTGTGGTGGTGGGAGTGTCATGGTAGTTAAGAGACTTTTTCAAAGGCCATGCAATAGTTTTCTCACTCCTCTTTACTACCTCCTGGCAAGCTATGGGAACAAACTTCTCAGTAAGATCTGTTGCGATAAGAAAAGGAGTAATGGTTTTACACTAGAAGAGGGTAGATTTAAATTAGATGTAAGGAAGAAATGTTTGATTTTGAGGGGTGTGAGACATTGCAGGTTCCCAGAGAGGTGGTGAATGCTCCATTCCTGGAAACATTCAAGGCAAGACTGGGGAGGGCTCTGAGCAACACTCTGAAGTTGGCCCTGCTCACTGAGGAGGGATTGGACTAGACGGCTTTGAAAGGTTTCTTCCACCCCAAACTATTCCGTGATTCTAGGAAGAAAGCCAGAGCACTCTACAAACCCTTGAGCTGGGTAGCAGAGCCCAGGATGGTGATGTGTGCTGGAGGGCTCATCTCTCCCCAGTCTGGAAGCACCCAGGATAAGACAACACACGTGAGATCATAAAGTTGTCACTTACCCCGCAACATCACTTTGTCACAGTCTTCTTCAAAGGCATCCATCAGTCCTGTTACCATCCTTCACTTCTTAAAGAAATTACTATCTGATTAACTTTTCTAGCACAATGGTTGAAAACTGACTGCAGAAAGAAGCTGGGTTTTGCTGAGGCACAGATCACATACAGGAGAATAAAGACTTCTGCTTAAAATACACTGCTGAGTCTCAGGTTTGGGAGAGAGCATTTGAGCAGGAACAAGTATGTTCTTTATGTACCTTGATGAAACAGTTTAATTGCACGAATAGCCAGAAAGAAAGTTCCTCCTCTCCACCTTTAACGGAGAGGTTCTCTCATTTACAACGGGAAAGAAAAGAAGCCTATTTTCATCTGATGTTGTTACTACCAGCAACCACTTTTTATTAAAAGAGGACTTCTGTCAGCTCCTGAAAAAGGGAAACATCTTTTTCAGCAACAAAACCCAATATATTTATCTCAAAAGCCAAGTAGGCTGGAATGCATTTTGTTTGGTGGAGGAGGCAGCCTTTTTTCTTTCAGGTTCTTGAAATTCATCTGCCATGAATAAGCAGATTTTTTAAAAAAATGAAATTTCCCTCTAAGAAAATTTCAAAAGAAACATTTCCTACAGCTCTGCTCAGTTCGCAGCAGCAAAAAAAAAATGGCTCAGAAATGGCTCAATTTCACAGCTGCTCCCCTGAATTTTTCTAAGAGCTAAGAGAGCAAGGAGAAAACTTGCCAATTTCTCATTTTCCCTCAAGAAAGAAATTAGCAGATTATTGTGTAGCAATGGGGATGTTCATGGGACAAAGGGCTGAGTGCGGACTCCACACTGGTCAAGAAGAAGAGAAATAATTTTCTCCATGGCAGGAGGCTTGGGCCACAAATTTGTCAGATAACAAGTAGCCAGAGGCTGATACAAAAGACTAATTCTCTTAGTAAAACCCTTGGAGAGTTTCCCAATATGAGTCCAAGGCTGGCAAGCTGCTGGAGGACACGGGAAGAAAATGCAGCCATCTCATGAGGACACTGCCTTTGGATTTCTTCATTGTGTTTTTCCTATATGGCACTTTTCATAATTCCCCCAGCTAGAACCATTGAAATGAAACTTATTGATTGAAATTCTGATCCTATTGATTTTACACATGAGATTTGTGCGAATATGAAAGAGCAAGAACTGCTCTATAACCGCGCCCATCTCCATTTATTCCCTGCTGAACACATGCTGTAGGCTTGCTTGTCCATCTCAGTTCCCTGAGCTTCCAGAAATAAATTACCCAAAATTCAAATATACTGCATCTATTAGCTCACAAATGTGTGGTAAATATTACTGGTCCTTGAATACACTGAGTTACCTTTTGCTTTCTTTTGTCTGCTCTTCTTTCATATCCCCTCTTATACCTCATTAACCACATGTCCTGTTTTTCCCTTTCATTTCAGAGGTGAGGAGGGAAAATGGGAAGAACACGTTCTGCAAGGAAGAAGGGATGGGAAACAGCACTAGGAGGAGTTGATGGTTGCCTGGAAGGAAAGTGCCTGGAAGAGGAACATCGAGTGCTTAAAATGCTCTAAGTGCTATTAGAAATGGTATTTTTACCCCTAAAGAAAGGGTCCTGGCTATGGGAACTGGTGAACTCAGGACAGCAGGTAAGATGATCATGGAGGAGGCAGCGATCAGAGGTCTCAAGTGGAAAACCAACACAGTGTAAGCACATGGTCACCCACACCCAACAGCACAAACAGCAGCCCCCTGCCTTCCCCGAGCTTTGTGGGACAGGCCTGCATTTCCTTCCCACAGCACCAGTATGTTCCTGTCAAGCCTCCTGTAGCTGGCTGCTTTTTGGCAGAGAGGTGGAGTGGCTTTTAGAAGCAAAATCAGCAGCCTCAGCATTCATATCTGCTTCCGAAGAACGGAACATCTCTTTGCAGATTTCTTGTTTACTGAAATGGTGAGTGTCCTTTCCATGGATCAGGTAGCAATCCTTTGTTATCTTCATTTTAGTTTGACGTATTTTACCTTGCTGTGCTCAACACTTCCTTCTTTCCTCTCTAGATCTTTTTATAGCTAGATTGTCACATATCAATCAATGTTATAGATTAAAGTTGAGTATATTGTGACTTGTCTGGGCCTGTAGGAAAGCATTTTAAACGAAGTTCTACTTATTTTATTTTCCCTGTTGACATTTGTTTTCTTCTCTCTTTTCCAACCTTCTGAAATGGCAAAACCTGCCAGCAAAATTGTGGGATTTTAACTCACTAGAATTCTTAAATCACTGTTAGATGTCATGGAATGGTTATGAAAACAAGGCAGGTCATCTGGTGAGATCTGTGACCGCACTGCAACACAAAAACCCAAACCACCTGTTAATTACACTGATGGAAAACATAATCCAACATGGTGGTGAAACCTGATGCTTTGCATCGAGCATGTAAATGATTCACGTTGCAAGTGTTGATCAAAGAGCTCCCAAAGGGCTCCTCGCAGGTCAGGTCACAAACATGGCATTGTGGGGTGGGGGCAGGCACAGAGTGTGGGTGCAAGAGCCGTGGGGGACCCTCAGGGCACGTGGGGAGCCAGGGCCTCTGCAGTGCACGGGGCAGGGCCCAGGGGAGCCCCGTGCCCACGTCCACACACTGCTGTCCCATCCCCAAGCACCGAGGCGCTCAACCCTGCACTGCTGGCCCAGACCACAGAATCGTAGAATGTCCCGAGTCGGAAGGGACCCACAAGGAACATCGAGTCCAACTCCTGGCCCTGAACAGGACATCCTCAAGACTCACACCACGTGCCTGAGAGCCTTGACGAAATGCTTCTTGAACTCTGTCAGGCTTGGTGCTGTGATCACTGCCCTGGGCAGGCTGTTTCAGTGCTCAAGCACATGACGGGTGAAGAACCTTGTCCTAATACCCAACCTAATTCCCCCCGGCACCACTCCAGCCGTTCCCTCGGGTCCTGTCATAGCAAGCACAGTTCCGTGCTGCCCCTTCACCACCCCTCCTGAGGAAGCTGCAGCTCACGATGAGCTCTGCCCTCAATCTCTTCTCCACACTGAACAAGCCAAGTGCCCGCAGCCGCTCCTCGTACGGCTTCCCCTCTAGACC
>VZTD01004782.1:2115552-2255423 GCA_013397725.1 Rhagologus leucostigma
CGCTGGACAGCGCCCGGCGGGGGCTCGCACCGGCGGCGGCGGCGGGGCCCCTCTGGCACCGCGCGGCTGCGGTCGCGCCGCGCTCGGCTGCCTCAGGAGGGGACGGAGAGAAGCCTCAGGAGGGGACGGAGAGAAGCCTCAGGGGCTCCGGAATAACCAAAGGGGCCCGCGCCCCTCGCAAGCTGCTGCCCTGAGCTCCCGTAGCCGCCCCGGGTGTGCGAGTGTGTGTGTATGTGAGTGTGCGTGCGCGTGTGTGTGAGTGTGGGTGTGCATGTGCGTGTGCATGTGCGTGCACCACGGGGCAGATCTGGGCCTTCAGCNACCCCGTCCTCCCACCACTATAAACATGACGGGCTGGTTGGAGGCGGGCGCCATCACGGAACGAGCCTGGGCGCTGGTTCAGGGTCTGGATTTCAGCTGGGAGCGGTTGCCGCTTTGCGATGCTGGTGGTTGCAGAGGGATCCGTGGCTGGGAGGGGCCCCCCCGGGACCGGGGTTGCTTAGCGAGGGGAAGAGGCTCAGAGATGGGTGTGGATGGGACGCGAGGAGCGGGGTGCGGGTCCCGGCGNGGGCTCCGGAATAACCAAAGGGGCCCGCGCCCCTCGCAAGCTGCTGCCCTGAGCTCCCGTAGCCGCCCCGGGTGTGCGAGTGTGTGTGTATGTGAGTGTGCGTGCGCGTGTGTGTGAGTGTGGGTGTGCATGTGCGTGTGCATGTGCGTGCACCACGGGGCAGATCTGGGCCTTCAGCCCAGCTCCCCTCCAGGCAGGGTGGCTTAGCTGGTGACCCGGATATATGTGTATCAACTCTGTGGCCGCTGTGTCCACCCCTCGGGGGTTCAATGAAACCATCATCGCCGCCTGAGGCAGTGCTTTTCCCAAGGCGCTGCGGGGCTGGGAGGTCTCACTGCGAGGAGACTCGCCTCCAGTGCACAGCGGTGTGCATGGCTTTCCCCACCGATGTTTGTGTACCTGACTTCTGTAGAGGCTCTGAGCATCCCCTTTCACTGTTTGAAAGGGGGCTTTCCCCTCTTTCACCCCACAGTTTGATTTGAGGCTGCGGTGGGGTGGGTTTGGTTTGCTCTTGTTTATGTGCAAAAGGTGGATCAGGAGACATGTCACTGCAGATGAACACCAATAAATTATTTAATCTCTAGGAATTGCTTCTGCAGAAGCATGCTGGAATGGCGGGCGATGGGTTTTGGTTGAAGGGAGAGGCTGTAGGTACCACAACAGCAGAATGCACATACAGCGCTCATAGGCAGGAGGGCAGGCAGTGACTACACTGTCTACACAATTAGCGTACAATCACTCTTGTTTTCCAAAGAGCAGAGCTCTTGTTTTTTGAAGCAAATCACATCAAGATAATAACCTGTTTGCTGGACTAGATTGGTATATTGAGGACTGGAATATACCCTGTTTTGTGTGTGTGTGTGTATGTATATATATACATATATTTCATTAAAAAGACTGGAAGTAAGGCATGCTAGGCTTGCGGCTTTGTACCTGATACAAAAACGTCAAGGAAGCTGCTATGGTGGATGGGCTTATAGTGTTGGAAATTGGGAGGCATCCATGAGTGTGGAAACTCCAGTGAAGTGTGCGGAGGCTGGGGTGGGGACAGCGGTGTTGCTATGAGCACGGCAGCAGCATCTGGAGAGAGCCGCGCAGCCGCGGGCGCCGGGGAGTGCGATGTGCAGGGAACAACGCGGGGAAACTAACATTGCTGGAAATTAATTTAAATATAATGTAGGCATTAGCATTTCACCTGGTCAAGCTCCATTAGACAGGCTTGCTGAGAACCTAATGAATTCTTAATAAAGATTAAATCGCATGTTCATTAGATTTTGATGAAAGAGACTGCTATTTTTTTTTTTAATACTGTATTATTGGTGTGCTTCTAGATAATAAATCTCATCCTCATGAATGGCTAAAGCAGCTTCACACTTGGATATTGCCTTGAAAACAAGCACAGGAATCTACAGACAGATTGGAGAATGCTAAGACAAAGGAACAGAGAGCAGACATTGTTACATAGGACTAGAAGAGGTTACACACTGCCCAGTTAATCCTTGAAATGTTAGGTAGCAGGAGAAGAAGTAGAAATTACAGTAATTTGAGATGGTAGCCAGGATGGAGATAAGGATTTGTAAATTTAATTCAGAACGTTTTACTGAAATATTTGGAAATACCTTCTAGCTGGTGAGCAGGGGGTTATCGAGCAAAAAAAGAGGTACTAGTGAATGACAGAGAGGTGGAACTGGAGTCTGGAATGTACATCTCAAACAGTGGCCCCACAGGCTAGGAATGACACTTTTCTTAGCACCCATGGCTGTTTTGACACATTTAACCCTTGCACTTTGACTATCTCCACCTTGGCTGATTAATTTTGCTGTATTTTTTCACAACCAGTCCTGCAGTCCAGATACTTTCACCCATGCCTCAAAACGAAGCTTCAGAGCCAAGCTAGTCGGAGGAACAGTCCTGAAAGGCATGGTTGTGCCATGCAAGCCAATGAGACTCCAGAGTGTGCCACAGCATTCAGAATCAGGCTGTGACCAGATTCTGTTTTCACTCAGCTTAATGTACAAACCATCTGTAACCAAGCAAATCTGGGGCTTTCCTTTAAAATCCAAGCTAGAAGGTGAGAGTTACTGGACAAGAGAAATTCATCTTCCACTCACACCACCCTATCTCAGTAAATTCACAATGATGTAGGAGTGCAATGGATGTTAACACTTTTTAGATCTTATCTATTCAAATAAATGTTGAGCAGATGCAGAATTTGGAACTTACAATCTTCTTTTCTGGAATACCTGGATTGTAGCATGAAATCAAGACTGATGTTATTCTAGGATATTTTTGTGGGGACTTAAAACTCTGGTGAATGTGCTTGTTCATCAGAAGCCCCAGCCTAGCAGGACACTGAGCGTATCTCCATCTCTTACTGCTTAGCAGGACACTTAAATCCGTGCAATGGTCCAGTGGTGAGCAGGGTTGGACTGCTCGGGTGGGGACACCATCCGCTGCCATCAGCACAAGGCTTCCAGGGAATTCAGTGTTTAATCGTGCTTACGCAGAGAGGCTGAGTTAGCTGGCATGGCTTCAAATACAAGGTCCTGCCACCTACTCAGCAGCCACCGTCTTGAATGGTGAGCCAGGGTGATATTTCACCTTCCCAAATGAGGGGTTAGTGATAGGTGTGGCGTTCCAGAGGAGACATAGCTTCACCTGCACACAGAAAAAATCTCGGGGCTTGGGATTTGGTTTTGGACTTTGCCTTTGCAGAAGCAGCAGCTTCTGTCCCCTGCAGAGCTGGGCACAGAGAGCTGGGTCCGGCTCCTTTTCACAAGATGCCGGAGCTTCCAGCCCTGCGTGTCCTCCAGAGCAGCTGTGTGTCACTTCACCAACAGTGCTGGCAGTAACTCAGTTGATAGGCTTCTCTGCTGTGCCAGTTTTCACAAAATGTTTTTATGTTAAGTATGAGAAGGATGGAAATATACAATCAGGAGAAAAATACACTAGTGTACAGTGCTTATCCTGAAACATCTACTATCTTCTCCCCAACAGCCATCAGTCCCAACAGCCGGCTGATATATTGTTCTGACCTTTTTTAAAAAGCCCCTCAAAACAGCCCCAGGTTCTACTTGCTCTCTGTGTAACCAAATTACTTATAATCTAATGAACTTCTTCAGTGAGAAGCAGTCCCCGCCCACAGGTTTTACAGCAATTTGATGCCAAATGCCATTGAAATGAAATGATGTGTTGTGAACACCCACTTGAGTGCTCCTTGCTGCATGTCTGTGTCTCAAATCCATAGTGATTTCACACTTGCAGACCCTTCCCCCAGGAATACTTCACCCCACAGGGGCTTACAGCATGGAGTTCCTTCGCCTCTGCAGCATCTTCCCGGGGACAGGACTGGAAGCTGCGTCTTCACGGTCTGTCCCACTCCCCAGCATAGCTCTTCTGCCCTGTGGCATTGGGTGCCGAGCCCCACTCAGCTCTGCTTCTGTCTGGGAACTGTTTGATCGTGGTGTGAGCTGGCAACCCAGAGGCATGAACCTCACTAGAGCACCAGGTCAGGCTGAGCCATCCTCATCCTTACTTGTCTCCTGCTCTGTTTTCCAGTACTTGTGTGACTTAAGGCCCAAAGCAGGGCAGTGACAGGCTGCACTTGGGCAGCATTTGAACCAGGTTTCAATAAGCAGGGGAAAGAGCTGCAGCCTTCCCAATGAAGTTGTGTCATTCTCCCAGGACCTGCCCCAGTCCACTCTGTCCTGGGTATGGATTTGGCACCGTGCATGTGGCACACGGACCTCAGCAGGGAGGAGGCTCTGGTGGGGCTGTTTTGGCAGTGAAACCTGCAGTGAAACCAGTAGCAAACTGCTTGCTGGGGCAGTTTTAGGGTGTCAGGATGGCAGCTGGGCAGTGCATTGCCTGCCCTGAGCAAGGCAGGGTCTCCTGCCAGCGTGTCAGAGATCATGCAAGTGGAGGCTGCTGTAGGAGGGGGCTCTCGCCTCACAGCAACTTTTTTCCCCCTCTTCAGAGATGCTTCCTTGCATCCCTGGATGCTGTGGGTGTCATAATCCACACTCTGCAGTGGCACAGCACAGGGAGATTGCCCCTGAACCAGGCAAGAATAAGAGCTGGGACCAGAGGAAAGTGAGGCTGTTCATTTTGGCTTGCAGTTGTGAAGGGTAATCATGTTTTCAGCATTTATTTCCTTCCTCTTGGAGTTTTAATTGTGCCAAAACATTAACAACCATAGTTCCTTCTTTTATATTTAAGGTTCTTGCTATTAGACTGAGAGAGATTTCAGAGAAAAGCAGTAACAATATTAGGAGACAAGATGGAATACATTTTGGGTTTGTGTTTTTTCTTTTTCCTTGACAGTTCTTAATTTGTTTCTTGTTTTAGGGACTCATAAAAGTAAAAATATCTTCCATTGACAACAGTGAACTGCATAGCTTCTCCTCTTCCAACCCAGTTTTAAAACCTTAAAAGAAATTTGCCTGTCATATTCTGACATGACACATCTAGTCCTGTTGGAAATGTTTTAGCAATCTAATGAGATGAAAGCAGTTGTTTTAATGAGCTCAGAAGAAAGAGACAAATCTGCTGCACAAATGTAACCAGGGATCTGTTTTGTTTTATAGCTTGGCTAACCCAGAAGTTGTAAGACACATTAGACTGACAAATGAATTAGATAACAAATGAAAAAAGGTTGTGGTTTTTCTCTTCAGTCTGTCCTTTCCCATTTGTCTGGCATACAACTTCATACCTGATCTGAGTTCTACAGGGTGCTTACCTGGGGAACACAGGGAAGATAATCAAAATGGGTGAAGAATGAAAAAGAGACAAATAATAGAGGTCAAGGCACTGTGTTGGCTCTTCTGTCTGGTCTGGACAAGAGAAAGAGTGAAATGGAGAAATGCTTCACTGATGACCAAGGCAGGAGCAGGTTGCTGGAGAATAAGAGCCAGGCAGTCAGGAATGTCTCGCACACTCATAATTACCTAGTTTCCTTCAGTCCCCTTTCAGAGTTACAGCCTGCCTCTGCAAGTATCAAGCTCCCTTGGTTTCTCCTGGATCTGCAGGACACAAAATCACAACTGAGCATTGAAGCTGGTGGATATGCAGCCAGAAAGGCTGATGCAAGTGCAGGGTCCAAGAGCTCGATTTTGCAAACTCCTGCTCAGGTAGCGAGGAAGGCAAAAAGCTTTTCTGAAGAGGCAGCAGCCATACACAGTGCACAGAAGGACCCGTCCTCTACGCTCTGAAGTCTGTGGTTGCACCCTGAGTGCAACTGAGTGTGAAGGACGGGATTTGGTCATTTATTTATTACATTGGTTTAAAGAGGAGCTCCAGCAGGTGAGAATTGCCAAAATCTCGAATTCAGGTGGCCAGGGTGCTTAAGAGTCTAGTCACTTTTCCTGGTGCTATTGCAAATCTCCTGATATTTGTGGCTTTGTGTAGAGCCTGAAATTACTTCTGTGGAGCCTGGACTTGCATGATGACTGGATCAGCTCTGTTTTCAGGTGGTCTTTGCTTAGGTGTGTATTCTGTTTTTGAAAGAAAACTTCCAGCTCTCCTCACTTCAGAGAAAAGTTAAAAACTAATTACCTTATTCTAGCCTGAGGACTCAAGAATTGGGAGCAAAATAAAAAACATCCCAAATGAAGATGAGGAAACCAAATACATCTCAATTGCTTGGTTACTTTTGAAGCCTGATTCCTTTTTTGCACTGGCAATATTGAAACCAGCAACCTCACTTATTTCAAATCAATTTGAATGCTACTGACCCCAAATCCTCTCTTTGAGCTCACTGGACCTTGGGCCAAGTTCTTCCTACACTGAAGATGATGTCTGTTCAATCTGTAGGTTTTATGAGCGGTGATGAATTTCAAATGTTTGCCTGACACTTGGTGGGATTCTGGATATTGCTAAGTTTCATTCACCAAACCAAAACCAGGAAACAAAAAGATCTGGAGAGCATTGGCACATTAAACCTACAGCCATTTTTCTTGCCTTAATTTTTTTTCTTTTTTCATAGAGGGAAAGACTAATGATTTGTGCCACATTTTTTCTAATGCTGAAGAAATGCTCTGCCTAATGTAAAAATCCCCCTAAACTATTAATTGAATCATTCTCATTTTATTTTTAAGACCATTCAGGCAAATGACAGATGTAAGGGAGGTTTGAGGATTACAGTTCTGATTATAAGATGCTCTTAGGAATCTGCCTAAAATCAGAAAAGGCAAAAGGCTGAAAAATGTTACTGAGTAACACAAAGCAAAGGAACTGATGGTTTTCTAGTGCTGAGCAAAAAGGAGAAAAAAGTATTTTAATCCAAGGCTCAATCATTGTGTACTTATTGCGATATTAGAATAAAACTCTTGATGGAGGCATTTCTTAATTTACCAATAAAAATGCTTACCCTCCCCAGCTTTCACGTTAATTGAGAAAGAACTGAGGAGTGCCCTCGGAAGGGAACCCAGGAAACTGTGTAGTAAGCTGACATCACGCCTATTTTCAAATTGCTAATCAATAAAGTTTTTGACATTGAAAGGGAAGGACTGGCAGAGTTGAAATTACTTTGTTTTTCATTATTCTTGGGCATGTCCTGCTTTGCTTGGTCTCCAAAAAATTATTTCAGTTCATCAGCACACCTTTTATCTGAATATAAAATCTGTAAGCTTAAAACAAAGGAGCTGGAATACACCAGCTTGAGAGAGAGACAAGAGGGATGGGTAACACAGGGTCCTCCTGCAATATAAAGAGTTTGGGCCATGGCTGTTAAAAACCCTCCTCTCCCCATCAGGCCCATCTGTGGGGTCTCGTGTCCTCAGGAGCCAAAGACAATTTATCTTTTGTTCTATTTGTTACAGGATAATCTTTCAGCAGAAATTCTGCTGGTTCATGTTGCAGGAGTTGCTTTTGGGAAAAGGTTGGGAATTGCTGATCCTAGTAAGTGCTTTGAGGTGTAAGTCACTGATCTCTGACAAAGCCCAGAGCTCTTGACTGCCTGTTTAGGACCGTGGTTCTCCAGGAAAATTGGGAGCAGGTTTCAGCACAAGCAGGATCCAATGCTGGTAGGAAATATAGGTTTTGATAAAAAGGAAAGGGATTTTCTTGTCTTTGGCATGTGTCAGGCTACTTAGCATAGGAATGGGAAGATCCGTGTTTCCATTGGGAGGCCATGAGGGATGTCTTCCGTTGAGTGGCTCAGCAGCCTTCCACTTGTCCAAGAGAAAATACCCTCTTTAGAGAATTCATGACCCCAGTCTTACACCTTGGCAGGGAGGCTGGCAACGGATGTTTCACCTCTGTGCGTGTCCCTCCTCTGAAACATAACCCCCCCAAGTGCTTGAAACAGTCTGAAAGGCAGAGCAGTGACTCAACGTGCTTTGAGATTGCAGTACAACTTCAGACTTGTGTTAAATGCTCTTGTCTACGAGAGCATAATCAACAGCAACTTGTACACACCATAACAGTCTGGTACAAGACTTGGAGTGTTTCTGCATCAGCTGGAAATCATTACACAAGGGAATAAGATGAGAATGGGCCTCTATTGAGGAAAATATCACTTAAATGATAAAAATGTGTACTACCTCCTAGCAGAATTTGGTGGTTTATTCTCATCTTCTTAGAGCTGATTTGAGTTAGTAGTTCCAGTTTTAAAGCATTAAATAGAAGTGCATAGGAAAGGCTGAGTGCACAAAATGGATGTTAAGCAGAATTATCCAGGTAACAAATGAGAAGTTTTATAGGTGGATTTCTGGAGCTGTGGTGTGCGCTATTTCACAGTGATACAGAGATGTTTCCTCACTGCCAGTACAGTGCTCCTTATTTATTACAGCTGGACGTTGCTATAATCCAGCTCCTGCCTTTACAGCAAAGGTGGTAGAGTATCTAATTTTGATGTCTCTCAATGAAATAGTCCCATGTATCTATTTCTGGAGGAATTTTGTGTGGAACTGGTGCATACCATCTCCGGGTCTCTCCAAAATTCCTGGTGATATCTTCAAATTACTTCCAGGGCACCACAATGTGGATCTGCATGCCCTAATTTGAGACTGCAGTAACTAGGGCTACATGAATTTGTCATCCTCTCCTGTACTTCTAAATGGTTGGCATGGCAGGGCATGTGCTCTTCCACAGCATGAAAGTTTCTGCTCAGCTTCATCCACAGGAGGAAAATACCATCCTCATAATGAGTTTTAAATGTGATACAATCAGCTTGGCTTCTTAAGTAGTGCAGAACTGAGTATTTGATTCAGTATATTTTGGGAATCTGTTCTTATTTACTCACAGCCTCTTTACATCTACAAGCAAAAGGGTGTTATGGCAGGGGTGTTTACAGGGTGGTTTAGCTTGCTGCAAATAAACCAGCTCCTTCCACTGGCCGAAGAGAGCTCTTACTACAGGGCCCTTGGGAGAATAAGAAATTAGTCACTCATTGGCAGGCTGGTGCACTGATGCCCAGGCGATAGATGCTCCTTCCCAAGGTTAGGCGGGGACCCCATCTCACATCCTGTAAGTTCAAAAATGTGCAGATTTTTATCACTGGAATATGGGTACCCCCACCACAGACACTGCAGAGCCTTTATCATCACATTTCGTCAGTAACACCAGCACAAACCACTGCGATGAAAGAAAATTGCCATGATGAACATACACCTCAGAAAGTCATCATAGTGTTCATTAATCGCCAGTCACTCTTTGGTGATTAATTATTTAGCCAAATTGGAAAAAATTTTCCACATGAATGAGAAGATGTTTACTTAATAAAGCAGAAAGCTCCTAGAAGCATGCCCTTGTTTTCCTCAATTTAGCAGTACGATAAATTTATATCCTCCTGCTTTTACGGCTCAGGAAAAAAGCCACGGTGCTGGATCAGCTTGTTGCTGTTGGTTTCTGTCCAGCCAGTTCTTCAGCAGGAAACTTGATGCTGCTCAGTGTGTGCATTTAAGATGTTTAAATGGTAGATACATGAGCTGATGGTCACGGTTTGTTATCTGCATCCCTCTGCGTGCCCTGAGCCCTTGTGAAACACTGGTAAGGAGGAACAGGAGAGTACGGTGCCAAATCCCAGATCCAGGGTTGGCATTTCTCCAGCACTGACTGATGGCATCAGAGTCATGTTAGAAAAGAGGAAGGGCCCCCAATACCTTCATCCTGGCAACAGCCTTGTTCTTAATAAGAACTTCCCTGGAAGCATGTTGCTGGGACTAGCCAGATCTTACCTCTGCAGTGAGGTTGGATGTGCAGGAAAGAGGAAAGCCAGTGCTGGCACTGGGGAATCAAAGTTCTGATAGCAAATCAAAATCTTGGTATGTTCTGTGGTAATATTGATGTCTGTTCAGTGTCTTTCACCATAGCTAATTATTAAAAGCATTCAACAACAACAAACATGTGAAGAGGATAGAAACACTAAGACAGCCCATAAATGGTAAAAAATTAGTAATTAGTAATTTTAATATGATTCACTAAATAATTCAGAATCTAGCCTTTATTTATCTAAGTCTTTGTTTATCTACTACTTCTGTTTGCTGATACTTTCAAGAAACTTCTTTATTTTAAATTCATATTTAGCTGAACAAATTATAAAGTTTTTCCTACATGACAAAGCATAAAAATTGAATTATTACACACTTTTAGTTCTGATCAGTGAGTGAAATTGTACTAATTTCCCCATCTGTGATCAAACAAATAGGTGAGGTCTTCTGGCATAAACAGATATACAGGATTAAATTTAAATTCAGATTTTTTTCAGTACTCCTTCATGGTCTTTGAAATAAGTTTTTGGAGTTTCCAGTAAAAAAATAGGAAAAAAATTCTTACAAAGTGCCCAGAACAATGATACAAACCCAGCCAAAGTGGTGTATTTAAATTGTAAAGTAACTGGATAAATACACTGAGATTTTTAAAATAACCGAGATCATAACATTTTTAGTGGCTCCCTCACTAACTTGTGCACACACTGGTGCAGCACAGAGCCTGTCTGAAGCTCTCAGACACATCCTGCTCAGTCTATTCTCCAGGAGAATCCTCTTCATTCAGCAGAATGATTGTCTGGATCCTCCTGAAGACTCACTCTGTGCTTAACTCTCCACTGTCAGTTTTCAGCAGCCCCACAGCTGTGTGACAGCCGTACAGCCCAGCGCTGCTGCAGCGAGGCCACAGGACTTGCAGAGCTTCCAAATTAGAGCTGCTACTAATCTGTATGTGGTTAAGTCCCAGTGTTAGAGGTAGCTCACGTTTCGTTCACGCTCAGACCCCAAACCCCAGAACAACTGAGCTTTCTAATACTGTGCACATCGGCATCAACGGGCTTGAACAGAACTGGGTTAACACCTGAGATTTGCTGAAGACCACATCATCTCTGCTTGTGCTGATTGCCACCCAGTTTTAACGCTACTCTGTGTATCTAACCAGTGGCCAAATATTATTCTGTTTCCTACACCTTTCGGAAAATAAAAGATCAGGGAAAAAAATGATTCTTCTGTTGTGGGATTTTTCATGCCACATGCATTTCTCTTTTGCCACAGGAGCTCTCAGATACCAGCTTTCAAACTTATTTCAGTTACAGTTCTTTGCCATGTTACTTATATAAGGAGAAGGAAAAAACACTGGTTTTAGGAAGAGCAGGTTTAATTGTAGCATTTTATATGTATTTAATGACTTCAAGAAATGAGGTCGTGTGAAATCACCTGGAACTAAATCTTCCTGTTCCCCCTCTACTTGGTGCTCACAAAGCAGCATCTGAAATGTCATGTTCAGTTTTGGATCTCCTAAGTCAAGGGGTGAATCACTGATAAACTGGGCCCTCCAAGGTGTTTGGGGCTGGTGCACAGGTCGAGTAAAGGGGGGCTGAGGAGCTGAAGAAGAGAAAGCTGAGGAAGACCTTGTTGCTGCTTTCCACCACCCAAAGAGGGCCAGAGATAAGGTGAAGCCAGACACTTCTTAGAGATACTGTGAAAGGATGAGAGGCAACATACAAGCATTTAATGGAAATTAATGGAATATATATAAGGAAAAAATGTTTCGTGGGGAGGTTGATGCAAAAGTGGAACTGGACCCAGGAAAGGGGAGAGTCATCATCCCTGAAGATTTTCAAAACTCAACAGGACAAGGACCTGTGCAACCTGGCCTACATGAGATGGTAGCTCTGCTCTGGACAGGGACCTCTACCCCAAGTTATTCAATGATTCTGTGATAAGAAAATCCAAATTAGTCTGCTTATTCAGTGTTCCTAATGTCAGTGTTGACTAAAGATCTACCTCTCTAATTGGAATCCAGAGGGACAGTGTTGCACAGCACTACCAGAATTTTCCCTGCCGAGTGCATAAAAAGCCAGGCTTAGCTAGGACTGTTTGGTTATCATTTCTAGTTCCCCTTCACACCACTTTGGTTTGTTTATTTGCTTCTGAGTGTTGTCTTCTTGGAAATATTCCATACAGCATTTTACAGGCAGCCTTCTGAAATCCTAAGCTGGGGTTTGACTAACGTCTCGTTTTGTTGATGTCTGTCCCTACTCAGCTGTGGTGGTATGTTGGTATGGTAGCACTTGGTATGGTGATGTATGGCAGTGCAGTGAACCAGACTGTGGCACTGATATGAGTTAACATAACTCAAAAAAAATTCCCAAAAACTCAGAAAGAAATGTCCATCAAATGCTCCCTTAAGGCAGCAATGTACTGAAGGTTGAGATGTGAGATTGTATTGAAAGATTCAGTCATTCCTGGCTAGTTCTGTGTGCTAGGGCTTAATTTTTGAGGGTAAATCAGTCACATTCAAAGATTGAAAAGTAGTTTCTAAGACCTTCTGTACCTTTAGGTGTTTAAACGAGGAGTGTTTTTTCCCAAACCAGCCTTATTTTCTCCATGAGTTCTTGTAAAAGAAATGCAAATCTCTCACTAGCTTGAAATTTCTGTATTGTTTTAAATAAATTTCCTGTGATGCATAACGCATTGAAAAGGAAAGTGCAGCCATTTGTTGCTATTTCACTGTATTTAGACCATCTTTCATGCTTGCAGAGGTCAAATCCATTTAATCTGGTTATGCTATTTCAATCACATTTACATTTTTAATGCAAAGCTCAGGTTTGCTCCACACTAGAATGATCGCTCTAGTTTTGTAACAAGCTTTAGTCGTCCTGGGCTTTGGAGACTTCTATTTTCCCTCAGCCTTAGACACAGTCTTTGTCATTTATAAGGCAACTTTCTCTCTTGGGGTGCCAAAATGCTACAGAATCCTGATTACAGGAGTGCTGAACAACATTTTCAAATTCTGTGTCATTGGGAGCAAATTTTGAAGCCTGCGTTAAAAGTCTGGCATTGATGTGGTTACCCTAACCATGGTGCTCAAGGTGGTTTGCATAGGTCACTGCTGCCTTTTAAAGGGAGATACAGAATCAAATCTTCACCCATCTCCCATTCAGACAATGAGTTATCCCAGCACTCCTCTCGCCTCACAAGGGCTCACCAGTTCACAGCTTCATTAGGACACCTTTTGTGCTCTTACTGTAAATAAACCAGGTTAGAAAGTCTTTCTTTTGAAAGATATTTGTCCATTCATAGCTTGTCAAAAGCTCCAGAAGGAACCTGCCCCATCCCTTTCCTCTGTAAGTTTTGTGTTTCCTCTTTTCCTTAAAGACTTAAGGAAAAGACTTTTTCCGACTTATACATCTTTTTCCCAAAAAGAAGATGCTATATGTTAAGGAACTTAGGAAAAACCAAGAAAGCACACCAGGCAGTTTAGTGTTCTTTGAAGCCCCACTTGCTTCTGAATTTGAACAATTCCTCACTCCCCTTGCCTTTTGCAGCAGTAACCTTCTGGCTTCAACTGTGTTCCTGCATTGTCCCCCAAAAGGAAGTAGAAAATAAGGCCCTAAATACTTACTGTTTTTCACTTGTAACATCACTTACAAGCATGCAGGAGAGAAATGGCCAGCCTGGCAGAGGTTTGGCACTACCAGGCAAGACAAGAACTTAGTGCAGATAGTGAAAAAGAGGCAGAAAGAGAGCTTGATGTTTTGAAGCAAGAGTCAAAGAAGGAATCATGATCAAGTTCAGGCTTTGGATAACAAAATGAGTTTGCTAAGCAGTCATCCGGAAGACTGACAGCAGCTTGATACAACAATGCATGGACTGGACACTGACACCTTTATGTGACCCTTGCTCAAAGCAAGTGCCAAGAGTAAGTGGATTAGAGCTGTCAGCTGTTAAGAAGAACAAAAGCTGGCAGCAGAAATGGCAACCCCCCATTTGCTGTGTAAGATCTGACCATAAGAGATTGCCAACAAGAGATCCTAGCAAGCTTTCTTTTCAAGGTAAGACTCAAAGACTAACTTCCTAAATGAGGCTACAGAAGCAGGACTCAAAACTCTACAAGCTAAAAGATATAATGATACCATGTGCCTTTCCTTTTTAAAATACATCCTTCCATAGCCAACATCAAAACACGGGGGAAAAGGAGAGAAACTGTTTAAATTCAGCTTCAGTTACAAGCAAGCTTTCTCTAATCTCTGATTTATTCTCTCCTAAAAGACCTCCTCAATACACATTATCATGAGTAGTGGTCCTTACTGTAAGTGGCGAGACACTGAACCATTTGCCCAAAGTTCCTGCAGTCTATATCCAATAACAGTGTTATGAGTGCAAAAATAAATGCAAACGTACATAGGTACAGATCTTATATCCAATTGCAAACTCACACTTAATTATTAATGGCTGAAGTGCTGTAGTCTTTCAATTAGTAGCAAAACATACCCTGAATATCTCTTGGGTTATGTCAGATTGACAGAGCATCAGTGCCAAAGACAATGTCAGCTTTTCAGTGATGGATCAAGTACCGTGTACAAGAGCAAGAAAGGTGAATATTCAAATGAGAATCTCAGTTTCCTCTGATAACGAGCCAGGAATTCCACATTCAAGAACTGACTGATGGAAGTTGCCCTTGTCATAGACAAAATGGTAAACAGCTTCAGAATAATGAATTACAAGCAGAAATTATACTAGTGAGTGATGGAGTAGATCATGGAAAGGTCATTTTGTCCATCTCTGTCCTAATGCAGAATTCTTTTTGATTACATATTCTTCAGTGTTCTGCATGGTTTACTTGTAAATGACTTAAAGACACAAGTATTTGAATTGTTATATGAATTGTACATCACTCAACTGCAGATAGATTTTGCATTAAAGAACTTTCTCCAATGGCCTGATAATTTTGTGTGAAATTTTCTCTTGCTTCTCCTAATCATTCTCAGCACAGAAGAGCTCTTACCACTATCAGCTGGAGTAGTAAGTATGACTGCTGAATCTCTGGGAGGAACTATATCTTTTCTAGCCTTTGTACCAATGTTTGGATGGACAAGTTGGTGTGTTTCCCTGTACTGAAGATTTCCAGTGCAAGAGAGACCATCCTCAACCACAGACGGGAATTGTTCAGTCCCCACAATGAAAGGAAGTGGTTGGAGGAAGCAATACCAGTTCAAGGTGGGAGATTTCACAGGTTACATCTCAAATCCTTCTTAGTGAATTTGTGTCTAATAAAAGAGACTCAAAGCTGAAAGAAAGATTATGCTGATGGCAAACAAATCGGAAGTGGAGAGGTTGTGGCTAGACTGTGTTTGGAGTGCTGGCCTGCCAGGAGCTCAGGGCAGTTTTTTGGGGAATGTGGAGGAGAAATCTTGAAATATCTCTTTTTAATGCTACTGCAAAGTCCTGTTTGGCTATGCTGACCCAGCAAAACACAGACTGTAAACCCAGACACGGCTTTTTGTCCTCTGCAGTGACAACTGCATAGCTCTGCAGCCCTCCATGTCTTACATTTGTCTCTGAGAGGGCAGTGGAGTTAATAAAGAGACTGGTCTTTCTGAAAAGCAGACTTCAAGCTTCACAGAACAAGCACGGGTGTTATTTGGGCTCTTGGTGCTTTTCTAAAAGTAGAAGCTGCCCAAGAACTCGTTGTATCTGCAGCTGGTGCTTGCCAGAAATGCTTGCATGATCTATATGGATGAGTAGAGAAAAGGGGGGAGAGAGGGGGGGAAAGGCCTTGGAGGGAAAACAAATGAGGAGATACAAATGAAAATTCAATTAAACAGAAGAGAAGGAAAATTCAAACTAGCATTGACGCCCTGCTCAAGGCTGCTGATGCGTCTTGATTTCATCTCTAAACCTAGTGAATGAAGGTGACAGTGAAGAAAATAAATTACCTCCCTGGAAGAAGCTGAATTAGATGACCAGGAAGATGAAAACATTCAAATACAGATATTCCTTTATGATATGCCCAGGGCTTGCAACAAATTCAACCAAAACAATAGATCTTGGCCTTATAACCATTCCAAAGCTTGTCCAATGTACGAGATTTTTTTTTTTTTTTTTGTAAAGGATTCAATTTATTTGCCAACTGGAAGACTTGAAATGGACAATGAATGCAATCCCCTGTTGCCCTCCACCCTTTGTAGCCATCAGAATGATGGTAATTGGACATACAAAATTCAGAATGGTGGCATTTTGCACTCATTTTACCTTCTGCCCTCAGTTATGCTGGTGTGGGATATAGAAAGTGATCTGTTGTGGTTGTTCTGGTTGCTACTGGTTTTCTGGTTTGTGGGAGAGGTGTCCAAATGCTCAGTGTCATAAACTGTTGTAGTAGAGAAGCTGAATTCTTTTCTCTTTTAAGATAAACTGTCATTCCTCCAGAATGTGGTTGTCATCAATTTATTTCAGCTTTATTTTGCTCTTTTCCAGCTGTGTAAGGAGCATGTTCAATATAACCAGTCATTCCAATAGCTTAATTTCTCCCCTAAGTATTTTGCTTCTTTCGGGTTGTCACCACAATCCCATTTAAAAGCCTGCTAATAGTAATTGAAAGCCATTTTAAGCTTGCATGTAGTATCAGAGTTTGAGCTGCGTTTTATTCCTGTAAAACAGAAATAATAGTTAGCTATGACACATACTAGGAAGCTAAACAACAGCCAAGGCTACTACGCTTTTGGAAACCTACATTGCTAAAAGAAACTCATGGATCTGGAATCCAGTGAAATGAACATGAATCTTCCGAAGGGCTTCAGTGAGATTCTCATCGGGTTCTGAGTGCAAAGTGTGATCAGCAGTGGCCAGATGGAGCTTAGGCACAAAATAACCAGGAACTTTGTCTTTGCAAAGAGAGTCCCTGGGACTTCAGCCTGTGTTTAAGATGAAAGTTATTGATCCTTCTACAGAAAGCAATGGGCAACGGAAGTGAAAGGGTGCTGGCTGGGTTGGACTAAGCTGTGTTTAAACTAAGTAGTCCTCTCCACTACTTGCAAAAGGATACCAGCTTTGTTGGGAAGGAGGAGTCAGCTGATCCTGTCTGTTCAATTCCTTGTTCTTAATTATTTTGGCTGATATCATCTATATGCTAAGTCAATCCCAATGAATGGCGTTTGAAACATCCTGACCAAATTCATTACATTATCACATTCAAGCCAGGCTTTAAGTAAAAGAGATCTGGCTTGTTCTTTACACTGCTTGGCCCCTCTCCCGAATGTACAGCCATTATAACAGAAGATTATTTGCACTGGAAGTTTTCTTCATTTCCATTAGGAGAAAAATTTCATTCAGCGCAGCAAGGGCAGCCTGAGATGGCAGAAGGAGATTGGCTCCATGCTGACGCCTTTGTTATCCACCGAGCAGAGCCTGACACCCCCTGACACTGCCGGGGCCTTGGTGAGGGGCTGTTATTTATTTCAGTGTGTGGAACACATTGTTTTCTGAAAGGGAGGAGAATCAGCCCTTTATGAACAGGAGTCACTGGGCAGCGTAGTCACCAAGCTGCAGGAGCTGGGGTTTGTTGATATAGTTGGCTTTTCAGCAAGTGCCTTTGTTGGGCTTATCTTTTCTTTTAGTCTGCATCTCTTTGGTGGTGTTTAAGGTGGATCTAGACTCTCCCTGTCTTTCCCAACCCCTCTGCCTTTTCTAACACAAAAACACAGGGATAGAGACAGAGGGACTCAAATTTTTCAAGCTTACGGATCTCTACAAGGCCCCTTCCCCGAGATACATAACTTCTAATCTAGAGACACCATCTGTCCTGTCATGGGTCGCCTTAGTTCAAGAGGTTCCTCCAGTCCGTTTGCAGACCATGAATGACCCTACTGCATTGGTAGGCACTGCTTGCTGGTTTTCAAGATTGTACTACACCCGCACAGAAAGGGCTGCTGCTTGCTGGTTGACACCAAAGCACTGTGACCTCTGCA
The DNA here is from genome assembly GCA_013397725.1 of Rhagologus leucostigma. Taxonomy (NCBI): domain Eukaryota; kingdom Metazoa; phylum Chordata; class Aves; order Passeriformes; genus Rhagologus; species Rhagologus leucostigma. The sequence continues at coordinate 2,133,297 of VZTD01004782.1, forward strand.
TCACACAACTCCTTGTAACAACACCTGTGACGTATTTGCATTCAAGTGGAAGCCAGCTGGTGTGGTGTCCTCATGTCTTCCTAGAGCCTACACTGCACACATATGGTGTGTTCCCCCCTCTGAGAGACACCGTATGAACAAAGGACAAACTACTGGAACCCTTTGGAGCAGTGACCAGTCAACACTGACTTCACTTAAAAGTCAAGAAAACCAGGCATTCAGTTTTGGTGTTAAACACTGAACCAGCACCAGTATGGTGTGGAAACCAGGAGGTTTTCCCACAGGTGTCACAGAAGCATTAACCTAGCTTTGTGTGACACATTCATCATGCAATCATCCCAACCTGGCCTACTGGGAGTGTTTTTTAGGGGGTTGATCTTCCCAGAAAAGTCTTGGAAATATGAACCCAGAAGTGAATAAACAGACATAGTCTCAGACTCTGCTCTGGACCAGTGGCTTATAGGGCAGTTCCTCCAAGACACAAGCCCATAGGGGAAGAACAACTTTCTTTCTGCCAGATAAAAAGACATCTGGTTCCAAGAGCCATCCAGTGACCTTCTACACGTAACCACCTGCCCTTCCTCATGCTGCCTCGTATCCTTGCTGCAAGGCTCCGGGTGCAGCCGGTCTGCAGATCAGCCCTCAGGACAAAATGTGCCCTGCAAGCCTGCACCACACTCCAGCGTAGGGTCTGGCACGTATCTTGTTCATGCTCAAGACTAAATTCAGGTCACTATCTTGTTAGGGTGGCTGCTTGTTAAGGTAGATTCAGAGGGCCAGGTGCCACCAACCAGTTCACCAAGTGTTCTGAGGTCTTCAGCTAGGAATAAATTTCAGCATGAAGAAGAGAATACGTAAGCATGCATATCACTTTTAGTTATCTTTTTTATCTTAGAAACATGTCAACAGTAAAGCTGAAGGGGAAGTGGCCATAAGGAATAGCAGTAAAATGCCGTTTGCTGCACATGATGGAAGTGTGACTTCAAACTCAAAATGAGAGAACTTACAACTGTAGATTTGTGCTAAGATAACTGATTCAGAGCTTGATATCTCTGGAAACCTAGTAGATAAATATTTTGTGTCAGAGATAGCCAAACCAATTTCATCTGATATTGAACTTTTCATTTACGGTTGATTTCTTACATTATGAATCTTTTAAGTAAATCTGTTTGTGGGTGCTGCAAAACGTGGGGAAACAGCTCTTATCACACCTGTTTTTCAATGCCTGCACAGAACAAACTGATAGTGTCCTAGTCTGCTCCCACCTAGCTGAGGTGTGGGGGTTCTGGACTTTGGTCAGTCCAGGAACGGGAAGGGGAGTCTGTCCCAAAGGGCAGAAGTGCACAGTCCTGCATGCAGGAGTCTGCTGCACACCTGCAGATGCAATCAGGCTGTGCAAGAACATATTCCACAGTCCAGGAAAGCCAGGTTGGGGTGCAGCAGCTCAGCAAATTCATGAGGTACCAAGGTAGATTTTATCCAGTGGTGCTGTTTGATTATATGTTGGTGTTGCTCTGATCAAATTTGCTTTGTTGCCATAATAGTAAACATGGTACATGTGAAGCTCAGGGCCATGAGCCTGTATAAAGGGATAAGATAATGGATGTTGCTTGAGCCTTTTACTGTCTTTGTAGTTAGAGCAGTTATTGGAAGGCACTAATCCCTTTCTGCTGATTATTGACTTTTGAATGAATCCTCATACGCTCTCCAGCAGCAAAACTTGTGGGTTTTCAGGCTCACTAAAGCTCAATAGAACCAAGACCTTGTCATTTATTTTCACTGTTACTATTATTTTTCTATTTCAAAGCAGAGTTTTCTGCTGTGAATTCCCTACTGTTTGATCACAAAAGAAGCAAGGGAAATTGTTATTTTTCATCCTGGAGCTTTTGTCCTTTTTACTTTTCTAATCCACGTGAGGCGACTTTGCTGGTCATTAGCCGAGTCAGTAAAGCGAGCTTTCTTTGTTGGGCGATAGCAGGGAAACATCAAGTGTCTGGTTCCATGGTAGCAATTTGCTCTTGAAATAAAGCAAGCGTTGATAAGTTGCTACCCTCAGCTATATTTGTCCTAGTAAATAAACATCATCAGGATTTGAGCACAAATGCAAGTTGTTTTGCTCTGTTTAACTATTCTGAGATTGTGTTGGGCTAACAGAATTTCCTCTGCATCAGATAGACTTGTTTTGTAGCGCGCTCGTTTCGCTGATGATGTGTGTTTCCGCACACCTAGCCAAGGATGTATTTTTTAAAGCATTGATCAGTACAGCAAATATGCCTGGAAGGCATCCCATTAATGCAAAGCAGTACATGCTTTTGATGGGTTTGCTTTTCAGAGGCCAAGGTTTCAAGCAGTGGAATGATTTTCCTTTGCAGTGCCTGAGAATGGTGGATTTGCTTAGAGGGTGCTGTGGTGTGCCAGCACTGGTCACGCAGGGGACATCACACCCTCAGTGCCTGCACTGCCAAGGCAACTGAAGGGCAGCAGTTGATACCTGCTGGCTTACGCAGGCCAGAAAAAGCCCTTAGGATCCATCAATGGGAGAAAGATTCAATTTTCCAGGATACTGATAAAAATGGTCATTAACCCTTTGGCAATGGCCTGCTCAGCTTCAAAGTGAAATTGCTCATTTGAACCTCACAAAATCAGGATCGTGCTTCTTCCCTGACAGGCAGCAGGACCCAAAATAATATAAAGCAGCAGCAGGAGACCAAGTGAAACACGACAGTGACATTTGTTCCACTTGGAGCAGTGGAGTCACTGCTAATTTGGGCTGGAAGATTGGAGCACATGGCAAGAGATGGTTTGATGGTTTCAGTAAATAAACATATTGGGTCAGTCCACAGCTGCAGATGCCACACACTCTACAGTGAAGTGAATCACAGCAGAAATAGGCCAATTCCACCCCTTTGCCATCACTAAATTTCCCATAGCCTTTTCTAGAAAATTCAAAGGTATTACACAGCTTCCAGATCAAAACCCAACATTTAATGGGGGTTTCAGCTGCTTCAACATGCTGCAGGATTTGCCAGGGCTTTCCCCGCCCGCTCAAACAAACAGATGTCTGTACTCCACAAGTTGGCTTCCCTGCCTGCTGTGCACCTGAGACCCAGAGAAAATGCTTTTCTTCACACTTCTGATTAGCAGTAATTAGATTAGGGAAGTTCACAGTGACGAAGGAAGGCTCTCGTCCATGGAGAACCACCCAGTGGAAGGTAGTAAGGGATCAGGACAGCTCTATTACAGTGATTTGCCAGAGCACAAGCAAGCTGTAACCTGAGCAAGATCCCATCACACTAGGAACTCTACATCCAGCAGAGAGATGGTGCCTGCTGCAGAGAGGTGTGCTCTCACTGATTCTCCCTGCTCCTTTGAAACCTCCCAATCAATCAAATCGTGTCTTGAGTCCTGGAAATGGTGAGTTCCAGCTTCAGTGAGTTCCGTCTCAAAAGTGAGCACCAGTTTGGTCCCTCAGGGGTGCCTGTCCCCAAGAGAGGGAACAGGGATGGGTTTTCTCCTCTACCACGCCTTGTATAACTCAGCTAGGAGCTCAATACCTTTGAGGTCTCCACCAGATTTGCTAAAATTGGCTAAGAAACTGAACCATTACCAAAAGAGGGGCAGGAGGATCATGCAGGAGCACGTGGGTGGCCATGGAGCAGGTGATGCATGGAGAAAGAGCAGACTGAGAAACACTTCGGGGGACCTATCACCCAGGTTTCCAAAACCACTGGACAAATATTAAACCTAATTACTCCTAGGCAAGTAGACATACTAAAGCCACTCTGAAATCATTCTTCACTGAAGCATTTTTTTGACAAGGAAAACTAATTCTGGGCTTATTAACCAGTTACAATAAATAGAATCACACTGATGAACAGACACTGCTAATTGCCTTCTATAAAATAGCTGGGGAAGTAGAAAACAGGAGCTGAATCTCCAGGCTCACAGCCCCCTTCTTAGCGCCTCCCCCTCCATCTCCCTGAAAAACAACAGAAAAGGTGATATCCCCCTTCTGGCAGGAATCAATTATGTACTGCTTTTATCAGAGTTTCAGTATATTATTCTCCAATTTAGGCCAAATTCATAAGTGAAGCTGAAGATGGTTAAGATGCATGTCAGAAGGAAATTGGTCAGAAAATGGCTGTCAGGTGGGCGTGAGTAGTGCGGCACAGTGTAACTCACAACACTTTGGTACTCAGTGGGAAAGCAGAATTGGTTTAAGTGAGAATAACTTACACAGATTTGGGGCGGGGGTGGATGTAGAAGTACAAACTCTGAAAATGGCCTTTTTCTGAGAGGAGAAAAAAAGGAGAGGCCGGGAAGGGATCTGTTTGTGGTGAGAAGTGGGTACCAGCCGCCAGGAACAAAGGGCTCTGTTTGCAGGATGTGCCCTGAGGAAAATGCAGATTTCTTCCAGTCTCCCAGAGCTTCCTCTTTCTCCTTGTGTCCTGGGAGCCACCCACCCTGCCAACCCCGCACCCAAGCGGAGTGCAGAAGGATTCTTGGGGTTTGTTGATTAAAACAAAGCCACCAGCAAAGCTGGAGGTGACTGGAAGCCCCCGGCCCGTGCAATTTCAGTTCGTAGTTTCCTAAGAAGGGAAGGGTTCTGTTCAGTGCTGATTGCTTTGGGGTAAAGAAAAAAGAATTGCTGTAGTGACAGAAAAATGCGGAGCTTAGATTTTGCGTAGATGGCTTATTAGGTCAGAGCTGGAACATGCTTTGATTTGTATTCCTGATGATTGTACATGGGCACTAATTGGCCAAAGAAGCAAGGGATCTTTGTAGTTTAATGAGGAAAATACTGTGTAATGTGATGATTATTTTCTAATCAAAAAGCAGAGGAACAGAATGGGAAAGGAAACCTGTGTGTGAATACAGACTGTAATTTTAATTAATATTTGCTTGTGCTAATCAGTTTTCCTGTTCTGCAACCAGCTTTTAGCCCTAAATATGCCCTAATGTTATATAAATATTATAGAAATTAATATTTAATATTATATTATGCTTAATATTATAGAAATATTTCCTTTAATATGCTAAGCATTTTGCCTATGCATACTTTTTACTCACATGTATGAGCTCATTTAAGCCAACAGGACTGGCAATACTAGATGGATAAATGAGAATAATACCCATCAAGAGCATTTTTCTTAGTGAATCTCAAAGCACTTCACAGGTGAGACCAGTATCATTGCTCTATTTTCCAGGTGGAGAAACTGAGGTAGGAATAGGTTGAGGGACTGGCTTGTGCACCTGGCAGCATGTTGGCCAAGCCAGAGGTGAAACCCAGAGGGTCTCCCATCCCCTCCTTCCTTCCACATCTTAATCACTACTCCAAAACGTGTCCCCTTTCAGCAAGCTCAAGGTACATGCTCATGTCTTCCCACTCAGTGCTTCTGGGAGAGGAGGTTTGTAACTCTCCACAAGTGGCCCATTTGCCCCACAGAAAAGCAGAGCTGATTGCAAAGCTGAGCCTAAGGAAGAGGGAGTAGGATGCCTGTCACACCACTCTATTTTAAACAAAGAAGAGGTAAAAGGCCAGTGATCCCTGTAGCGCATTTGGAAGAACAGGTTGGTGCTTCTCTGAGTTGGAAGGACTGTTTGTCATGGCCACTTATGTTCCCAGGAAATATTCTTTGCTGCCTTTGAGTCTTGGTGGAAATTAATCTGATTCATTGAGCTTCCACGTTGCATAGCACTGTGACACTGTGCTGGCCTGAGAGCCTCCTAGCTGATTACCTGTTGGATTTTGAGTAACAAAAAAATCCCAGTCCCTCTTTGAAGCATAATTGAAGTAATATTTGAAATGAAAAAGAAATAGGGTTGGTCATCTTTAAAACATAAAGGATTATTCATTTCAGTTTGACAGCCAAAATTTTGGAGCAGTCAGTGAACATAACTGGACTTCTAGTGCAGTAAATAACTGTGGATAATAAACAATTTGAACTTGGTGATTTGTTTCTTAAAAAAAAAATGTGCTAATGTTAAGGTTCTGTGGCTCTACTCTCATAATTTCAGTGTTGACTATGCTTGAAAGTCACTGCAGGGTTCTCACTCCTGTTCTTCTTGCAAGCCTTATGATACCTCCTGAATTTTCCTTAAAAGCCCCTGGAGGCACATGAATTTGAGAAACCTCAATTCCAGGGTTTGGTTTTTTCCTTAAACAAGAAAACCCATCCTACATAGCAGCATAGAAGTTGACAGTAGACCCAAAACCCTTAAAAATCCAAATATAACTAGAAAGAAGTGTGTTCATCATACTTTAATATAAGAGATTTGAGAAAAGCAATTCTTATATGCTTTAGAGCAGCAATTTCATATGAGTCATCTCTTTAAACACCTGAAAATCTGCAAAACATCTCATAATCAAGATTTTTTTTCTGACTTGTGTACATACCATTGCCAGTGACCATGGCTGTATGGTCGTTATGTGTCATCCCACCCTGAAAGTACTTTGCCTCGCACTGGCATGCATCCTGGGGAGAAGGGCTCTGGTAATCCTGCTCAAGGCAAGAGATCCCTCTTTCTGACTCTTTGCTCTTGGTGTGGAAGTTGCAAAATGTAATTTTTGACCCTAAAAATGAGCAGCCCAGAATATGCACCCCCTCCGGGAACAGAGCTGCTACATAAACACGTATGATTTGCAGGCAGATGTTTTTTGAAATTGCTCTTTCAGAGTAGGACTTCTTCCATGTAGCCCTTCAATTGCTGAAGTGGGAGTCATGCCTGCCAAAGAAACCGTCTTTTAAAAAGGAAAGGAGAGGAAGGGGAGAAACTTCATCCCCTTTGCCAGCAGTTCAAAGAGGGCATTCCCTCTGAGAGCTAGAGCCGGGGCCAGGGCTGCTTCCACTGACAGAACGGGGCCAACGGCCCGCCACGTTCTTTGCAGCAACGTGGCGTTTTCCGTGTAAAACTGCAAAGTGTTAATTATCCGGATTGGGCAATGGCAGGAGCTGTTTATTGAGGCTTGCTGCTTTCCCGCCGGAGCAGGCTCTGGATCCCCAGTGGAACCATTCATCAGTGCTTTGACAATGACAGTCCGCTGCAGGGCTTTCAGAGCACAACAAAGATTTCCTCACAGCTCCGAGCAACCGGAGCTGGCTCCCGTTATAGTACGGATTTGACAAAGGCAAAAGGAAAGAGAGTCACTTGCTAACACGTATTTCTCTTTCTGTACTGTATTTCTTTCTCTCTCCTTCTCATAGCACTTCACACAAGATAGAGAAGTGGTGTTGCTTGTGTTTTACAGAGGGGAAACTGAGGCCCAGAAGAGGAAAGCAACTTGTACAAGCTTTTTCAGCCAGATGGTCAGAACAAGGAGCAGGAGCACTGGCCAAGTCCTAATTCCTTAGCACAGCCATGTGTTCATCCAGCTGTACTGAAAGCCCCTGTATGTCTGTGCACTTCCACTGTGAGATACAGGCAGCATTACCGGGGGTAATGCAAATTTTTACACCCCTGTGTCATCATCTGTCAAGCCTCTACTTTCCTCTTCCTTCACTATGTCATTTACTTTGGGGACAGGCTGCACATGCCAGTGCAATGTACTTTGGGCACCATGCATGTTCATAACAAACAGGCTCCAGTTTCACTTTGCACAGGCTTTTCTCCAAGCAATTTTTGCTGCTGTTGTTGCAAAACATTTTAATTAATTGGGAATTTTAATTAATTGTCCCCTGCTGAAAATGCCAAGACAAAAGCACAAATACAAGGAGACAGTTGCTCAGGTCAGAGCAGCCCATCTTTGGTTGGCTGTGTTTTCTCTGAGATCATGCAGTGTGATTACAGACACAGGCACAAGGAAATCACTGGATTCTGAACGGCATTTTAAAGTCTTAGAGAAATAGGGTGGTGTTTTTGTCAAGTCAGGAAGCCTGTATTGAAGCTGTCATGGTGACACTGAGCTGGCATACTGCTAACTGGAAAGCTGCATCCCAAAAGGATTACAATGGCCTTTTTTCTAGTCCTCCAACTGCTTCAAACAATCAGTTTCACCAAAGCACTTAAAATGTTCTGTGTTTTTATAAAGCTGAAAATCAGGTCGTTTCTAGACCAATTTCACTTGCAACGAATGAATTAGCACAGCTGCTTATTTCCACCTTTTCCTGAGGCCCTTCCCGGGGACACATATGCCTCGCAATGTTAGTGGCTGACAGAGATCCTCTTCTCATTCAACATGTTTAGAAAAGAAAATAATCTCATTCTGGTCTTGTTACTTGTCATTTTGCTACAATGCCCAGCGAATTATGGCACATTTTGTACTGAAGTAATTGGAGTTCATCTGTCCAGTGACATGAAGAAGGCCTGGACCAGCACTCAGTACACAAACTGATTCACCTTTCTGAGCCTGAATGTCATTTTTCGCTACCGCCTTAAAATGCTTTTATGCCTTGGAGCACAGTCTAGACAACCCCCAGCACACCATGAATAATAGATCCCAAAAATCTGTAAAAGCTTTATTTATTTAAACAGCTAAATATTTAGAATTTGTTCATATCATTGGTATATTTACCTTCTTTCCCTTGCAGTAAAAGGTCTGCAAAGGGTTTCCACCTTGTAAACCTGCTCCGAGCAGTATTTACAGCCTGTTGTGTGTTTAAGGCCCACAAGTTAAGCAAACAGGATTTCACCCTTGGTGCCTGCAGCCTTACCTCTTTCTGGAGAACCAGTGGGATGGGTTGCATTTTTCATCATAGAAGCTCCTCTTTAGAAAGCTAATGACAAGGCCATGAGGTGTAAAACCCTGAAAAGGCGTCTTTGCTCACAAAACCATTTAACTCCCCCATTTTCTTCTAAATGCTGCCACAGGTCTTATGTGAACTAGTGCAGAGCATGGAGATCTGGGCTCTGCTCATGCCTTTTCCACAGACCCTCTGCTGCTTTCACCGTTTCCCCTCGGCATGTGCTGTGTCCTGCTGGAGAGCAAGTCCGTCTGCACAGGGAGATCCTGCACAGGGAGCTCTGCCTTCTTGAACGTGACAGCCTTTTCAGGCTGGTCTCAGGCCTAGGGATAAGCTATTTGGCAGTTTAGCAATAAGCCCATGTGAGATCCCAGTGACTCGCTGTAGAGCAGAGGGGACAGGTGGGAGGGGAGGAACCCCATTTCAGGGCTTTCTTCTTCTACAATAATTTTGTTTTCTTCTGAGCTCTGTGCTTGCTCCTGGGCACAGCTGGCCAGTCAGCTGCATCCCTGGCTATGCCTGAGAGCTTTGAGATGAACTTCAGCAGGAGCAGGACCACAACTGTTTTCTTGCGTTGAAAGAAACAGTTCCTTCTCTGCTGTTACTGGTGCAAATCCACAGAGCTCCACGGATCTCAACAGTGCTGCTTTGGAGGGTGAAAGCAGGGATAGCCACGTGCTATAGCCTGGGGCTGATGGCTTACTCAAATTGATGAGCTCCTTGTGAAGATAGCTCTAAGTGACTCAGCTCTCAATCTGTTTACACCAACTTCATGGATTGAGGTGGAAATTGAGCCTGAGTAAAGTTACTTCTCATCCCCCAGGTTATGCTTGGAAAGGTACACTTTGCCTGTGCACAATTCATTGTCACAAGCGGTACCTTAGTGGCAAAACCCCCCTGGCTCGGAACTGCTCAGTTAATAATTTCTTTCATCTAAGGCAAGACTGAGCACCTCAGGGATTTCCCGTGCTGCCAGATTATTGTCCCGTTTCTGCAGACCACAGTTACTGCCTGGCATGCTTAGCTGAGCCCATTCTTCCCAACACAGCCCAGGTGAGAGGTTCTGCACCCCGGGGGGAAGCAGCTCGCTGGTTTGTCTGTGTGTTACACGAGCACAGGCAGCAGCTGAGGCTGGGCTCACTCCGCCTTCTCCTCCACTGTGTGCCACGGATCCGGGCAGCATGGCAGTCGATTGTGTGTCAGCAATGGGATCCCTGAGAAAAAGGAAACTGCAGGATTAGTCACAACAGAAATTGCTGTGCTAAGCACTGAGTATCTCTTGGCTCTGCAGATCTTTAACTTGGTAGTGGAGACGTAGGGGTGAGGCTGGAGCTGGTATTGTGTTGAGGAGAAATCGAGCAGGCAATTTGCCCTGGACAATGGGTGCAGGGAACAACCCCGACCAGGTTCCTGCTCCCCTTTCCAAGCAGATACTTTAAATTTCAGTGGTGTTTAACATGCTGTTAAACAACAGAACACTTACCTTCCATAGGGAGCACCAAGGGGAAATGCAAAGGATTTCCTTTGAAGAAGGAATGTCGACACTAGGAGCTCAGTCCTGAAGAGCTGAGGAGAGGAAAGGAGACATGTTCTTGTTACAGGATCTGTTAGAGGTGCAGAGGAGGGAGACAAGAGGCTGGTTTGGGGTAGTGCAGACTGCAGAGGTTCGTGCACTGGTTGTGGGAGATAAGGAGAAGCATAGGCAGGAAACCAGTTTCCCTGTGATCACCTCTTCTACCTGGCAGCCGAACAAGCTGGTTTAGAGAGCAAACTGCAAGGCTGGTGCTCAAGATACCCCTCAGCCCTATATTTCTGGGGTGCCTAAGGCACAGAGCTCTTTTTTCTAAGGGAAGTGCTTTAAATGTCCTGGGAATCCATGCTATGTGAACACAGTTCTTGCGCTACATCAGGAAAATATGATAACTTGATTTTCCTATGGTCACTTTTCCTCTTCCTCTATGTAATCTCCACTCACTATCTCTTATTTTATTTTCTCAATTTTCATGGTTTTTTGTCAACAATTGTTTTTGTTATTTTTCCCTGTACTTGATTTTTTTCTTGCTCTATAACTATTTTGCTAGACGTTTTGGGGTTTCTAATATTTTTCCAGACATTTTGGGGTTTCTAATATTTTTCCTTGTGAACAGATTTTTTTTTCCCCTTTCTTTCCCCCATCCTGTTTTCTTTAGCCCCAGGTTTTTGCAGCTCTTGCAGCTTCGTTATCCTCTCCCAGCCTTCCCAGGAGGGGGCTGGAGCATACATCCCACTTGCTTTCCAAATGTTGACAAGAGTGTTTTGGAGGATGAGTGACTGACAGACAAACACCAGCCCCAAATACTCTGAATGCTCTGTTACTAATAGCTTTATTCTTGTCAACACCGTAAGCAAAATAACCCTTGAAAGGGATAGGCCATATTTTTAGCCAACCTTAAACGCAGCTTCTAAAAAATAACTTTATGCTCAGCTGTCTGTCTCACTCCTTGGCTCCGTGTTCCCCAATCTGATATTTAGAGGATGGCCTTTCATGTTGGGGGTGCATAATTAGACTCTTGGAAGCTTTTTTTCTTCAGGCACCTGGCAGTGCCACAGAACTGGGGCTCTGAGGCTGACCAACAGCTTGTAGCTGAGTAGGAAGTAGAAGGCAGGAGATGCTCGTCTGGGACCTTGCTGCATATATGGTCCCATGGCTTGGACCTGCACAAAGGGACCAAACAGGACCAACCAAAACTAATTGCTAACAAAGTGTCAGGGTTTCTCCACCACTTGCTGTCACCACCAAATTCAAAGCTTGACTATTTCAGTGTGTCTTGAAGGAGTTAACGTTTAAAACAGCTTAGGGAAGATAAATAAGGATGTTTCTGTGCTGGCCTTGGATATGCATGACCTTGCCTTTCTCCTCTCCTATTGGTTTTAGGACAAGCCAGATTAAGGAGTGATCTCTTTCAAACAGTCTTCAGTTTGTTAAGCTTGTAAACAACAGCAAGGGTAGAAACCATCGCAAGATGGATAAAGCTTAGAAATGCTGGCCGGGATTTCCTTGTGACGTGCTGTGAGGAATGTGTGCTAGTTAACAGGGCTAATTCGTTTTGCGGGAGCTCCTTTCCTGATGCTCCGTGCATTTCCTTTTCCAGACAGGTCCCTGAGGTCCCCTGTTGCTTGCCAAGGCCACCACAACCTTCAAAAAACATTATTGGGACATTATTGGGAGCAAGGAGGGGAACCTACCCCTGGGAGAAGGGACAGGGGCTTGGTCTCTCTAGTCTGAGCCTGGCTGTGAAAGCTCAGCATTGTTCCCCAGCCAGGCACCCCACACTACCTGCCCTTGGATCAGTTGAGCTCCAAGCAGCTCTCTGACACCCAGCCAAGCTGAGAGCATTTCGGCTTGGCTCTAGTCTGCCTTCGCACAGCACTTGGTGTCAACACATCCTTCGCTTCAGCAGGGCAGGATCGGAGGCAGCGCGCTCAACAAGGGTTTTGTTCTCGCAACTGTTTTGGGCTGGAAAGAAGCCAGAGATCATCCGGGTAGTAGAGACTGGTTTGTTGCTGATCAGTTCAGGATTTTTTTCCCTTGCTCTCTCACAAGGGATACAAACCGAAGAGACTTTTGCAGTGGCAGCATTAGAGGCTGCTGTGTTTGAGATGCTCTCATTCATGTGTAAGGGATGACTTGTTTATTGCAAAACAGCTCAGAAGCAATCATTAGGGTAGAAATTGAAAGGTACACCTTTTTCTTTATGGATTATCTGCAAAGTTCTCAGTAGAGGGGCAAGAAAGCAAGACCACTTGTTTAGAAAAACAAAGAGGGATTACAGAAGTGAGTGTTGCTGTACCTGAACTCGGTAGTGAGGGATGCCATCAAAAATTATCAAGCAGCCTATAAACAGCACCTTGTAAGACATGGTGTTGAGCATAGAGTGAGTGTGCAGTGGGCTTGTAAGTGCCCACATTGTTTTTATTTGCTTTCAAACTGAGGAACTGTTTTTCCTGACATTATCTGGTCCTGCTCCCAGTGCTATTCAGTGTTCCCATTCATGTTTCGTGTGGTAGTATAAGAAGAGTACAACTTAGAAGAAGATACAACTCAGAGATACTGTGGAGGAGCTGCAAGGGCTTCTGCGGCAGCAAGAGAGACAGTGCTGCTGAAACGGCCCAGGAAAATCAATGAGGTAAAACTCAGTAACAAATATAAAGGTGCTGCATTTAAGAGGGAGAAACTACATTGTCCCAGAGCTGCAACTGTGCTGCACCCAAGTTAAGCCAAGTTCTTACATGGGTACAGTCTGTACCAAGCAGGTGCCATGTGAAAATAGACTCAACACTTCGGAGCCAAGAACCCAAATCTAGGTGAATATAGCAGAAGAAACCCACCCTCATTGGTTACAGGGACTGTACCATTCCCTCTCTGTGAAATACCCTTTATCCGCAGTTCTGCACAGGCATGGAGCAGAGCAGACCCCCTTTCCCAGGCATACGCTGCTTTAAGATGCCACAGCTGCACATCCACTCAGGAGGATGGCAAACCATGTCCACTGCTTATAGACAGACTGCTGGGAAGGCTTTTCTCTCCAACCTAAGAGGCATCTTTTCTGCTAGCAGGGCTTTTGCTGTTCTTTTGGCAGTTTCAGCTGGATAGGGAAAATCCAGCCCAGCTGCAGACATTAAGACATTGTTTTAGGACAAAACCTGTCAGGAGGAATGAGGCATTTTGATGGCCGGTCACTTATGCGGTGACTGTCACATGTGCACAGGAGAGGCTATGTTTGCCTTTGTGCCTGCTGTCCTTTCTGTATCTGAAAAAAGCAAGAGCCAGTGCAGTGTTTTCCTTTGGCCATTCAGCATTGAGTGTACCAATAATAGCACAGTCACAAAGTCAGAGTTTGGGGGAAGAGACTGTGTCCTCTTCACAAGCCCTAGCACACCAGGGATGGTGCTGCTACTCACATAATAGCATAACATGATTGTCTTTAGCACTTTTCCCCACTTCCCTTTGATCTTGGCATAAAGCTTTGGTGCCCCTGGTACCTCTGTGTGGTATGGGAATGTAAATAGAAAAGGCAGATCAGAATTCATATGCGAAAGCTTCCTCTAGTTTAAGAGGAAAGGTCAGAACAAGTTTCTTCAACCTTCAAGAGAGTGATGGGGCGAGGGACAACCAGGTTCTCTCGTTTATTTTTATTTTAACCCTAGCCCATGGTAGTCACTGTGTCTAGCTGGAATCCAGCTCTGCAGAATTGAGACACCTTTCTTCCCACAAATCAAGGAGAAGTTGAAGAAAAGCTCTTGGAGGACCGGGTGAGATGCTTTCAGGCTTCACAGGTTAGATAGGTTTGTGATGTGCTGTAATTAATTGCATTGCAGGGAGTGCCTTGGGAAGCCTCATCACTCTTAAATCTTGCAGTGAACAAACCCCACACGGCCACAAAAATACACATTTTCCTGTCTCACAGGACACCCATCCTGTTTGTAGTGCACACCCGAGGACAGGACACGTGTCCCTGACCAATAAAGGAAAGGAAGTTATATTGGAGGATGGTAGGGCAAATTTTTGTGCTAAAACTCAACTGACATCCGTGCTGCAGACCTCCAGCCAAATTCTTGGCTAAAGAACTGCCAGGTTGAGCAAATCTATGGAACCAAGTTTGTATGCAGGTGTGAATGAGCATGAGACCTTAGAAGCCAAATGATGGAAGTTCACCCAGTCAGAGACTTTTGGCATGGAGTTTCTTCAGTGGATTTTCACTCACCACAGGTTTTTTTAATTTCTCTGACCACTCTCCGGTTTTCATCCGTGTTTTCTGTATATCTCACGTCTGTTCCCTCGCTGTGTTTTCATCTTGAGCAGTTTTTAAAGCCTGCTGCAAATCCAACAGCCCTCAAGTTCATGTTGAACTTCTGAACCTACCCTGTTCAAGTGGGTGCTAAATCAGGCAGGACAAGTCAAGCCAGCTCTAATTCTGATGATAGGAATTGTGCTTTTGGAAAATAATTGACAAACATTCTGCATTTAGACAAAGCTTGTCTAAGGGAGAGAGAACGTTTGTATTCTGCAGCCCTGGTCTGCAGAGAGCCTATGTTCAAGTAGGACATTTTAATAACATCCTTCATAGACAAGTGTTTTGCTTGGAACCCTTTTTTCCTCCCTCCACTCAGACAATTGTCAGAGAAGGGACTCAGAGGGAACAAAATGGAATTACATCTATTCGGAAAATTAGAACAGCCTGCATTTCTTTCTTTCTGTGCTGAATTCATTACTAGCGGGGCTATAATCTGCATTTTTTTGCCTGAAGCACACTCCCACTCTTTACCTCTTCACAGCAATGCTGCTATTCTCACAGATAAACAGGTCCTCCCTGAATGGATTATAGCTTTCAGCCAAAGGCAGGCTGATGACAAGGGAAAAACAAACAAATGCATTCCCAGGGCCTGATCCAACTCCTCGGTAAGAAACTAGAGACACAGATTTCAGTAGAGTTTCTATCCAGCACTTAACAGCCCCTTTGCTGATGACTAATTGCACAGAGCCCAGGAAATGTGCGTAGTAGGGACTCGGCGTTAAGTACATTGTGTCCTTCCATCATCTGGCAGGTAGCTCAGGGGGATCGAGCCCATGGTCCTCCCCACAGCTGCACTGCCAGCCGGATTCAATTGAACTCGGACACGTTGGCTTTCCATGTGACAGGATTCCTTCTGCTGCCGCAGGTTTGCAAGGTTTTATGAAGCTTTGAGTTCCTGGGTGGACAAATTGATAAAAGGAAGGATCCAAATTGCCAAAGGTGGTTCCTGAAGGGAGTGGGCTAGAAAGAGGCGACACTAAATAAGCCGGGATTGACATTAATATTCATGCTTCAAGAAAAGGAGAGTGAGTAAAATAAGGAAATGAGGGGCAGTTGAAAGAAAAATAAGCCAGAAATATGTATGTTGAGTTAGGAAGATACTAGGGAGGGGGCAAGAGAGATCGGAATGAATGATCAGGAAATCGTGTTGGTTTTCAGGTGAAAATAGTCCTCTGAGATGACTCTGTTCCCCCAGCCCTGGCAGGGGGACCTGCCTGCCTTCTGCTCCCGCACCAATGGATCTGTGTTGCTCCTGTGCTGTTGGTACATCCTCCCATCCCGGCTGCTTAGCCAGCCAGGTTCTTCTTATTTCTCCCACTCAATTCTTGTGTGCTGCTGCAGCCAGGGACCAGTGCTTTCAGTAGTAATAGGCTCACTATTGCTTTGAATTAGGAGGACTTTTATCAGCCCACTGTTCCTGTAATTTACCATGGTTTAGAGTGATAATGAGGATTTGGGTATGTAAAGAAACCCTAAAGTACACATGGAAATCAACACAAGGGAATGCTACTCTGAGCCTTGGGCATTAGTGACTATGAATGGGTGAGTGAGTGCTTAGCACAGGAAACCAAAACAGGAGAGACAAAAGCCACACATAATCTTCCTGGGCTGGGAAATGCTGTTTATCTTATTTGTTTAAATGACTGGAGAACAGAAAGCTTTTCTTTCCTGTTGTTGCTCAGTAGCTGTGTTACAGTTTAGCCTTAGCTGTGCACAGTTGCTTTCGAGACTTTGGCAAGGAAGCCTTCCTGGGCTGGTCCTGTGTGGGACTGGGAGGTGGTCCGGGGAGTCCTGGAACCATGGGCATGAGTCCATCACCCCACCACAGAAACCAAAAGAATCGAAGGACTCCTTTCAGTCTTACTATGTCTGTAGAACCACAAATAAAAAACAAAGGGAGGGGAAGTTCTTTAAGATTAATGTTATTTCGGGGTAAAAAATGTGAAATGCTTTCTTGCCAGGGACAGTTTCTAGCAACGAATGTAAACTGTGGTCACAAATACTCCTGCCAGTGGATATGCACCCTTTGAGTGGACAGTGGCATAACTGCATGTGCAAGTGGGGTTGGAAGCACCCTGGTTTGCTACCAGATTCCACAGCAGTGCAAATTGTTTGTAACATTCTTGGTACTCAATTAGTGCTCCCATCTATAATTTCAGAAGCCTCATTCTAAGCCAGGGGGAGGAAACACATCAGGCCTGTTATTTCTGCTGGCAACACTGGTACTAAAAATAACTGTGTGAATGACATTGTGGAAGCTGTTTTTGAGTTTGTCAATAGATAAATTTTGACTGGACAGCAGGAATTATTTCTAAGGGATGAAATGTGTTATGCTATGGATTATTATTCCTAGAGAAGAGGTGAAAGCCTCATTGCTGAGGATCCTCTAAAGAAAGGATATAGAAATGAAGAGGCTGGAACAATCTTGCATCATGCCCTGATATTCTGAGGAATTTGGGATATTCTGAGAGGTATCAGTGAAAAACAGCGATAGAAGTTTCACTTCCAGATAAAGCAGCCTCAAGGCCAGTCTGGTTCCTGGGGTTGGCAATGGCAGACTGGAGCTCCAGTGCCCAGGCTGTCCCTTCAGAGGGCCAAATCCTGACCACTTTCAGCTGTGCATGGGGTGCCTGCTGCCACACATTTCTGGCAGGAGCTGGTGTGGCCACAACATCTCCAGGCCAACAGCATGGTTGGGCTGTACTGGTGTCACATGAGCTGCTGCAGAGACCAAGTTGGTCACTTGTCCTGCCCACGAGAGAGGCCCCTGGCTGGCCTGCAGATGTCTGTACAGATATGTCTGTTCTCCATCCCTCAAAAGGGATGGCGCCTCCATGCTGAAGTCCTGTGTGGCTCAGGCTCCAGGGTGTGACGTGTGGGATGGGAGCCTCTCAGGACATCACAGCGTGCATCTTGGAGACTTCCCTCGTGCTGTGGTTTGGTCCTGGCGGGGTATGCTGGAGTGGTTTCAGCATGTGCCACCTTGCAGAAGTCCCCAGGAGGCCAGAACACCAAGGGAAGAGAGCGGCTGTGTCCCATCCATGCCTACTCCTGGAGATGCTTGCAGAATGGTTTCATCAGGGGACCTTTGACCCTGTCTCAGGCTCTTTTTTGGGCATCAGTTGGAATAAATGTGATTTCCAGGTCTCCAGTTCCCAAGTAGAGACACCTGTGACAATCGTTCCCGAAGTGGGGATGGGCTTGTCCACTCCTGCCTTCCCCAGCCCTGCCACGGCAGCAGCAGTGTTCAGCGTGAGTTATTCCATTTAACATTGTCAATTGATTGGTTAATGAGCCACTTGTTTGCTGAAGGTTACTCAGCACTATTGCCTCTGCTCACAGATTAGGTGCTGCTTTTTATCATGCGTTTCCCCATATTCTGTAGGTTGTAAATCTGTTGTGTGGATATTAATAAGCCACGATCACCCTGTTTAAAGGAGACACTGGCAGGGCTATTAGATGCTAAGTCAGCACTCCCTTACCTATGTTTCCTAAGATTAGATCACCGTTGTATTTGTTTTCTTTTCTTCCCACCCACATCCCCCAAAGGGCAGAGGTGCTCCCAGCTCACCTCTCCAGACCAGTAGTAAAGCTGGGAGCAGTTCCTGTTCATGGGACTGCAGGTGACAGGAGGGAAGCCCAGCCAGAGAGGAAAGGGAAGGTCTGTGCTGTTTGGAAAACTTGAAAGCTCTGAGAAACAAATGAGTTGTCCAAGCTTTCCTAGATGCGTTTTGGAAAAACAGAAGTCTACACCATCAAAACAGCTCATCATCCAAATACCAGCAGTGCACCCACTATGTGGGTGGGAAGAGAGAGTCGAAGAAGTCTATGCTCATTAAACCTCAGCCTCTCTGAATCTAATCAAACCTCTCCAGAAGGCAGTAATCTTTTACACTGGGGACAGTAAAATAATACTAGAGATAAGCTTAAACTCTGATGATCAGATGTGGAGTAAATTTATTACGATGTAGATTTACCATATCTAGCTGGATGCTTTATAAGGCAGTTCAAACAGTCACTTTGAACTGTCTTACATCTTCTCAGGTACTCTTGGGAGAGACTTATAGGCAAATTCGCAAATTAAATCAATAAGGAATTTTTCAATTGAATATGAGGACATGGAGGATGACAAAGACTGATGAAAGCAGTAGGAGGAATATACTCATGTTCTGAGGTGTTTGCAGCATCGGTCGCTTCCCAGCGTAATGGGCAAACACATTTACACATCCATTTAAATGTAGCTCTGCTCTCAGTTATTGTGTCTCCTGGAAAGCCAGTGGTGGCTGAAGCAGAATGAGTCTGTACACCCGGGGGCAGCTGCTTGCACCACGGCACCTGCTGCCTCTGTGGGGTCTGGTGGCCACCAGGCAGTGGAGCCACAGGAGGGGATGGGGAAGAGGTGCCAGGCGTGCTCTCCGATGGCTGTCCCCAGAGGATCACTTCCCAGCAGTCTCCGCCTTGGTTCTTGGTAGTGCAGTGCTCCTGGGGCTCCCATTAACAAAGAATGGGCCTGGGAAGGAGAACTTAAGTGCCGGCCTGGCTCTAAGCCAGGCTTTCAGATGGAGGAGTGTCTGGCCAGGGTACCCCAGATATTTGATTCTTGATCACTCCTTTTTCTGCTGGTAGGAGCTGCTGTGCCAAAAGCTGACGTGAAGCTCTAGGAAAGTGCAGGGACCCATGCCTTACCCAGCGAGGGTGTGAGGGGTGTGCCTGGGGCACAAGGGCACTCTACAAATCCCATCAGGGTGGCTGAGTCACCCAGGGATGCAGGGAAGCTTGTCTGCTTTGTGCCAGTGGCCAGCCCTTGGTCTGCTGATTTTACAGGAATTCTCCTGGTTAGAGCCCTGTCCTCTCCCGCTGCCACCGGGAGGTCACAGGACAGCACTCGGATCTGGTTACAAAGTGCCAGCTCACTCTGCAGAGCAAGGACAAATAATTATTTGTGGTCTTTTGGCAGTGGGTGCATTCACTGTGGCATATGTTTGTACTCTTCCTCTACTGGCAGCACCCCACCTCCCAGTTCCACCCAGCGCCCCAGCAGCCTCTGTCCCAGCTCAGAGAGACAGGAGATAGAGAGAAACACAGAGGGACCCCAGAACAGGTGTCCTCTGTGCCAGGAAATGCCATGAGACACTGAGGATGCCCAAGGTCTTCAAATCCTCTTTCAAATAGTATTGTGTTGGAATAGGTAGGCTGAAAATCTTGGAGAAGCACTAGAAAAAACTGTTCCTTCATCTTTCTCATGGCAATTTTAGGTGGGAGACTCAGAGGTGAGGTGGGGCCTTCCCCCGTTGCTACAGGTAAGGTATCTCTGGGTACATGTGCTGAGTTAGATCAGCCAAGGTCTTGTCCTCCCACTGGTATTTTCTAAACATCAGCTGCATCTGAGAATCACAGAAGGGTTATTTGGATCCTTGTGGCAGGTGTCAGGGAAAAGCTGTAAAAGCTGTGCATTTGTCTTCCCTTCAGATAACCTGTTCTCTGAGTACACGTGTAGAAGTTATGATTCAAATATATCCAAATGCATGTAATTAATCACAAGTGCAACATACCTCCTTCCTGCTGTGAAATCTTATTAGCAGTGTGGGCAGAATCCTAAAATACCGTATCTGCCAGGTTTCAGCTCAAAGTCTTCAGCTTGGAAAGCCTCAGTGAGCAGACCTGAGCAGCCAGGCTGGGAGAGCTCAGAGCCATGACCTGGCCTTACTGAGCACAGGGGCCCAAACTAAGCTCTCACCACCCCTGTTTGGGGAGCTGCCTACCCCTGCTCTATCAGAGCCACCCTTCAGCTGCACTTCCATGGGGCTCCAGTAAACACAGAAACTTTGCAGCCCCATTGCAAGCAATAGCACAGTCAGACAGGCAAGGTTTGGGTTTCTGCTGCCAGCAGGAGTGACAGAGGCCAAACTGCTGTTCCTCCCCCCTGGACTTGTATCTCATCTACCCCAGACATCCCCATTTTGACTGCAAAAATTTTCCATTGATGGGGGATCCATTGCAGTCTTCAGGGATTTTTCGCAGCAGCCAGATACTCTCCCTCAGCCTGCGATCTGTGGGGTGTGGTGTGGTGCTTGATGACATCCTGTAAGGGAAAGGCAGCACATTGCAGAACTGGGA
Source organism: Rhagologus leucostigma (assembly GCA_013397725.1). Classification (NCBI taxonomy): domain Eukaryota; kingdom Metazoa; phylum Chordata; class Aves; order Passeriformes; genus Rhagologus; species Rhagologus leucostigma. The sequence continues at coordinate 2,153,929 of VZTD01004782.1, forward strand.
ACACCATGACTCAAAAATCTCTGAGCTGAGATTAGTGGAGGCTAATGTCAGCTTGGCAGCACACCCAGGGGTTGTGGCAAGCGCACTGCTCAGAGATGGAGCCCCTGAGCTGTAATCGTGCCAGAGGAGATGGACAGGATACAAGGAATGGCATAATCGCTCTTTCCAGAATTGATTCCTTCTCAGCTTAACATGTTGAAACATCAAAAGTACTGAAAAACCCCCATCTGCCACCAGACCTAATCAAACACATCAATTATTGCTTCAGAAAGACAGTTGCTGCTAGATTTGATATCCCAAAAAAGCAAAGCTGCTTTAAAGCATCTTTTTATTTTAGCTGAGTGTTTTCATGACAGCACACAATTCCTAATGAGCACTAATACAGCTAGGACACACAGAAAAAAATATGTCAACTGTGCAAAGATCAGCTCTAGACACAGGAGAGGAACTCTGAAACCCAGTGTATTTCAGTAGAACGAGGGGCTTTGGAGGCCAGGTTTGTTGGATTAGGACAAGGAACCAGGTACATTCTACCAAAACCTTGCTCTGATACACGGAGAGAGTCGTACACTCATTCTTAATGTCTGGGTAAAATACACAGGGTTGGTCTTCTTATTCTGGGTTTTGGTGGTGGTACTGGATTGTGAGGATGAAATGCACAGGGCAGTGAAGAGACTGTGCATGCCTCTTGTTTCCTCTGTTGTCCACAGAATATTTGGTTATGGAGAGCAACATCTGAAAAGGTTTTGAAAGGCAAAGTCACCTTGCAGCTATCAAAACACTTCAGATGAGGCAGATGGGAAACCAAAAATATTATTTAGGTTTGGGCAGTAAAACTGACATTGAACCCATTTGCCTCGTTTTTCAGGCTTTGATGATAGTTAATGACAGCTTACAGAAGTTGTAAGTGATCTAAAAAAGCCATAAAAAGCTGCTTTGTGTCCTTGTTCAGGGGATGAATTTAACAAAACCATTATGGGGCTTTAAAACACTATTTTGACTTTCTAGAACCAGCTGTGGGATGATCCAGCTGCAGTTGGATCCCCCTTGCATCTAAGAGAACATTTAAGAGGATTAATCCCAATAATTTTAATTCAACAAAATGACCTTATGTAACGTTACCAAGGAATTAATGAGAATTCTCTCATGTGGGTCATCACCAGCCCGGTGGATTTTTTTCCCTGAGAGATCTCACTGGTCTCAGGCAGAGCGTGGACAAAGTAGATTGACTGTGTAGCACATTGCATGGGATGAGACGATAAGTCACTCGGAGCAGGAACACTTTTTCCTTTGCTGAATTATTATTTGGGAATGCACAACAAAGAATGCAGCTGTCAGCCTCCACTGGTGCTATTTGAAACCCTTTTGGCTCCAAGGCTTTTTCCACAGAAAAATGCAATCTCATCTAATGCAAATGCTGCTGCAGGAATCTGTGTAGTCCAGCTGTCTTTTTTTAATCGAAAAAAGTCCTGGTCGAATTGTTTTTGACTGTGTTTCTTTGCTGTTCTTACTGAGCCGAGCAGGATGCATATTAAAACTAATTAGGTGCATGTAGGGTATTCAATATTTGATCTTAATATTAAAGGCCCCAGGAGAGGGCACATTATCAAAGTTAACCAACTGAAAATTTTAGTAAAACCACCGCTCCGAGCTTTGTGCGAGACATGGGGGTCAGGCAGCCTCTGCCTGCGGCTCTGCTTCCACCCTTTGCTTCCCATCTGGGCAAATCTGCCTCTCAGGAGCAGAGGAAACTGATTTGGGGCAGGAAAAAGAGGGTCTATGTGTGGCTTCTGTATTAGCAAGTGTGATGGGTTTTTCTTCCCCTGACTATACCCCTATAGTGCCATCCCCTATCTGTGCTGTAGGGGAAGGGCCTGAGGTTTGGACTGGGGACTGAGCTGGGCACTGAATCCCTGCAGTTCCATGCTGGGAGTCAGATCCCAAGCCTGTGTACATCAGAGTACCTTCCCCAGCCAGCCCACAGCCCGACCCTCACCAGAACCAGCAGCTCCTGAGAAACGAGGAGCTCACTTATAGTCATTAGCACTTGGGAGCAGAATAGTGCATCTGGGTACCAGAACTCCTCTGGGGACCGGTGGCCAGCAATCTCTTCAGGAAAAAACTCATTCTGGTGCCTCAGGTGGGTAAAAGCACTGGTATGGTTGACTGTGCACAATTAGGTTTGGTGTGGGTAATGCTTATTGTCACAGGTACACCATGGGACAAGAGGAAATGGCCTTGAGTTGAACCAGGAGAGGTTTTGAAGGGGTTGTCAAGCACTGGAACAGGCTGCCCAGGGAAGTGGCAGTCACCATCCCTGGATGCATACAAAAGATGTGTAGATGTAGATGTGGCACTCAGGGACCTGGTTTATCGGTGGACTTGGCAGTGCTGGGGCAAGGGTTGGATTTGATGATCTTTGAGGTATTTTCCAACCTAAACAATTCTATGATTTTCTTGACTTTGTAGTGTTAAATTTCAAAGGATGACTATGTCCCTATTGTGTTGAGTGGAATACTAGCACAGTAGCAGGCTTTGCTCTGCCTGCTCAGCCTTGCCTTCTTTTGAAGTATCAGAACTGCTGTCTTTCATTCATCAACACTAATTAATTACTTTCAGAGTGCAGTAGACTGTTTACACTCTTGAAATTGTTTTATACACACACTTTAAAACGAAGTATTTCACTCAACTGCTTCCTGTTGAAACTGTAAATGCTGAAACAGTCCTCATGCTGCAGAGATGGGAAGGTCATTGGTGCATCCCAAATGTGGGGTGCAAAAGCCAACCCAACACGCCAGTCCAATGAAGGACACATGGCAGGAACCGCAGCATGCAGTCCAGGAAATCATCTGTCTTCTCAGCTACAGCATTCAACCAAAGCAGAGACCACCCCTCGAGACAGCCCAAAGCCAAAATTAGGCATCGATGTAGAACTCAATTAAAAAATAATAATAATAATTAAAAGAAGACTTAGAGCTGCTTGCAAACAGCCAAAGGACTGCAGAGACACAGCACCATGTTGGGAGTGCTGTACATGTTTCTGGTTTAGGGCTATATTAAACTGGAAATGAAGAGTATTCTGCAAATATTTTATACACCTGAAAACAATCTGAAATCAAAAGTTTTAGGCAAGATGTGGTATCTGACCCCTGTATGTCTGGAAGCTAATCACTGTTAGCTCAATAGCCGCTTGTCTACAGACAAAAATAAGATGGTAGCAATGTTGATTCTGAGCAGACACAAGAGAGTTTCTTATAACATCATCTTCAAGTTTTTTGGCCAGGAATTAAGGTGCAGAAGCACATGGCTGATTTTAAAGAGGCGCCATGAAGGTATCAGAGGGACTTACAGGCATTAGGCACAAACTGAACTGTCTTAGAGGAGCAAGAATGCTTCTGCCTTGTCCAGGTCTGTGAAACTTCTGTGACTGATTTGAGTAAGCTTGGCCATTTCCAGGGCTGTAGATTTTGGCAGCATTTCAATCGCCTGATGGATCTGCTTATTTTTTAACGTGAACCATCTGGTTAGTTAGAATAATATCTTTGCATGCAAGAAATACTTTGGTGGTAAGAATTCAGTTTTGAGTGACCCAAAGGTATTTCCTCCAGAAAGGAGATTTTCCCCAGCTGAGTGTCTATCACAGGGCTCCATCAGTATTTCTTGGATCAGTGTTAAAAGTCCAGGTTGAAAAAATTATGCTTTTTAAAATGAGCTCCATTTGCAGTTTTTAGATGACTAAGGAAGTTGTTTTTCTTTTTTAAAAAAAGGCATGTAGGCAAACAGTCATCTTAATTTTCATCTCGGAGGATTTCTTGTGGAAATAGGATGTGCAACATGGCATTCTAGCGCAGCTGGGGAAAGAAGAATGAGAGTTTAGAGAGACTTGCACCCTGTCACGGAGGTCTGAACTGTGCCTTTGCAGTCTTTGAACACAAGGTCATGGGCATCTGCGTTGATTTAGTTTAACATAATCCAGGAGTTTTTAATCGCATTTCAGGCTATTAAACGAGTGAGAAGAGAATCACTGGAATTTAGCTTCATAACTCCCCTGTAAACAAAGTTTTTAACCTCATATCAAGATAAAAATAAATTTAAAGTAGCTGATTAGCAGGAGATTTTCCATCAGAATTTGATCATCCTCCTCTCTACATATTAAAGTCAGATTTTTGTGCAATTTTTCCCCATTTACAAACAAAGATTGCAGAGTTTTCTTCAGAATTACATTTTTTCTTTTGACTCAAGCTCTGCCCAGCCCCACCAGAATAACCTGCCTGATTCTGGGTAGGAGACAGGAAAGGTTATTTTTGAAAGAAAAATGGGGGAAGAAGGGAGAAGATAAAAATCCAAAAAGTTTGCTGAGCAAAAATAGATTTTGTGATGCGTGTTTGTTCCAAGATTCTCCATCTAAAATCCGCCTTGGATCAGTCTATACCATAAACATGGATGTACTAATGGGACTCTCAACAGTCTGAACAAAAATGTGTCTGTGGGCGAATGCTCAGAATTCCCTTTAATGCCACCTCCCTTCTGCCATGGCCCAAGTCATCTCCCCCCTTTTAAGCAGCACTTTACACCCACCAGCACCATCTCACACACTTTGCATTGTCTGGGAGGTTTTCCCTGCCCACAGTGTCATGTGGACTTGGAACACTCTGGAGACCTGAGCTTTCCTGAGGTAGAAGGAGCTGCTGCTGAGGAGCTCGGAGCCACCCAGGCTGGAGGGGAGCTGTGGGTGCCCCACAGGGTGGTGCCCCTGCCAGCCCAAACCAGCTCGGTGTCCCAGAGCCCCGAGAGCTGAAACTCATCACCAAGGCACAGGGCTCTGTAGGAGAGCTGTGCAATGACCTTTAAATTCCTTAATTTGTCCAGGTGAAGGTGAGGAGCAGGTCTGCTTTTATAGGAACTGGACCGTTCATTTTTAAGGTATTTGCTTGCGATACACTTCGAGTGTAATAATCTCCTGGTGATTTCTTGCCTGGTTTTATTTAAGCAAATCGCTGTAATTGTAGGGATGTGCATTGATATGGGAAAACTTCATTCAGCTGGAAACATCTTGTTGATTGAAAGTAAATCATCTTAGGTAAAACAGAAACAGTATGGGTTTTATTTTCTCTAGTAGGCAATTGGAAGTTTATACGTATGTCTTTCACAGTGATGCAGACAGTTTGAAGCCACACAAAGTTCCCTGAATTTTGCGGGAGATGTTTCAGAGGCATTGGCTTGAGGTTTTGGAGTGATGACAAAGGGCAGGAGACGAGACAGGGATGTGTCAGTTGGGACATGAGAACCTGCATGTGAAGCTGTGAAAGGGATGGAGGATGCTGAGCACTGGAAGCAAGAGGGGGTGCAGGGGTGTCCACAAATCTCCACTGCTGAGCATGCCATTCCCTCCTTCTGGCACAGAAAGGACAAGTTTAGTAAGATTAAATGCCTTCAGGTCAGCCATGTTTAAGGAAATTCTTAGTACATACTTATAGGCGCCATCTCAGAAATACAAACACTTCTTGACAGCTCTTGGAGGGCAGGTGAGGCACCAGAAGACAGGGAAAAAATGTAAACATGGTGCCTATCTCTAAATATAGAGGGAGAAAAGAGGAGTAAAAATTATAGACCAGTCAACTTCTAGAAGCTTTCAAGAGAATTGAACTATCAATCATATAATTTGCAACCACCTAGGAGATAAAAAGGGAGATGAGTGACATCCAGCATGGATTATACAAAAATGAAGCACGTTAAACTAGTCTCATTTGATTTCTCAGCAGAAGTAGGAGAGGAATAGTTGGTGCCATATCTAGATTTTGGGAAGGGTTTTTCAGAGTCCCACTGGATTTTTATAAAGTGACCTGGAAAAATACTGCAGATAAACCTACTACAGGTCTTACACAAAAATGCATGAGTAGCACAACTCATTCTCAAAGTATACAGTTATCAGTGGCCTATGGTCAGAGCAGAGGACTCTGTCAGCCAGGATTCCACTGAGGTCTGTGTCAATCTCGTTCTAAATTTTCATCGGTGAAACATGGATGGAAATACATCATTAGCCCTGGCAGTGATACAGAGCTGGGAGAGGTGCTTCAGCACATCAGAGGATAAACTTTACAGCTTCAAATTATCTTGGCAGACTGGAGAGGTAAGGACTGGGTCTAGTCTGGGGCACTGTGCCTCCAAGAGGAGGAAGAGGACCTGCTTGGAAAAGTGTAGGGAAGTGTCTGTGTTTACTAAACCTAGCTCAGGTTGGAAGGGCTGGAATAGCTTGGCTGGAACTGGTGTATGGGAATGACAATGACTGTAGCCACTGCTCCAGGAGGTTTTCAGGATGATGGACATGTATTTCCCTCAGGAGTGACCTGGGCAAACTGGCTCCTTGGTGGGATCAGCCCCCAGCTGAGATCCAGCCCTACTGCACTGGAGCTGTCGTAGGCTTTGTTCAGAGCCGCTGTTCCATGGCCACTGGGGCCATGCGTGCAGCAGGGACAGGCAGCAAAATCATCTCTGGCTTTGCCTTCTTAATGCATTCGTTGTGTAGTGAAAGGCTGAAGGCACGCAAGTGCTTTGTTGAACAGAAGCCAAAGCAAGCTGCTATGCAGAATGCACCCCCTGTTTCCAAGTATTTCATTTATTTTGTAATTAAGCAATAATTGCTGAGGCACTGGGCACTTCTTCAGGATTAATGACTTGCTGGGGGGTGGCAGAAGATCTGATCTGGGGTGGAACCATTTTCTCCAGCAAATACCTGCCTGTTACTGCCATTCTGAAATGAGTACAACAACACAACATGCCAACATATGGGTTTTGCTGTTAGCAGCTGAGGGATGGGGAGCAGGCATTAATGGGTACCTTAGGCAATCAGGTTGCTTCAGTTGTCTCTCACCATTCCATTCAGAGCACAGTGTTTTATTAGTCACTTGGTGAATGAAATGGCTTTGTAATTGCTCAGATTCGCTTCTTTAAATTACAGCACTCTCTCACCCCTCCACAGCCCCCGGGGATCCTCTTAAATCCCTTTTCTTCCTTTGCCCTGGAGAGAACCAGTTCTAGTGTTGCGAAGAGGAAACTGCTGCAGCAGTTTCCTTTGTAATTTGGACACTGGGAAAAATATATGCCATTTAGAAAACAGAGGATTCACATTTTTGGTGCTGAAAACCCTCTGCTCCCATAATTTGCAGGTTGCTTAAGGAGTAGCCCACCCTGCCTAAATCTTTACAGACTTCACAGTCTTGACATGCTGCTCGCTTCTATTCTATTCTAGTTCCTACACCTGTATTTAAATAATGGTCACGGCTCACTACAGCACACAAACCCCACTGCTTCTCATGTCCTGTGGCACCAGGAGCTGGCTCAAGCCATGTCCCATAGCAATATACCTCCCAGGAGTAGCTTTAGAGCTTTAAATGTCCTCTAGACAGTAAAGCACAATAGCAGGCAAGAAGAAAGGTGTATCCCAAACAGGTGAGTGGCAGCATGAACATTTCCAAAGGACTATGGAAAAAGCTGCTACAGGATTGGAGCCATCAGATCGCCAAGGCAAGCAAATGGAGAAACATTTGTGAAAAGCATATAGGACAGTAAACCAGTTCACAGTGTCCTAGCAGGCTTTGGAACAGGAGTCAGGGGGGATTTGCTCACATGAATATTAGGTAATGTGCTAACTGCGTGATTGATTAATCCGTAGGTACTTCCTACAGCAAAACTTCAATACTGGGATCCACAGTGCTGCTTTCAGTCGCCATGGCTGCCTTCCAGAGAGATTTCACACAGGATCAATTGTGGTGTTTTTTCTCCATGCTCTTTCTGCCCCCTTTAAAAGTACCAGATTTACTTCTGTGTTTGAACAACAGCAGTGTTGTTGCCCAGCTGCAGTGTGTTCGTTGAGGGATCCCAGGGCCACTCTCCATCCCTTAATTCTGCCTTTTCAGCACAAGGAGCCCTGTTACTCAATAGGGAATTTACTGGCTTGGAGTATTTAGAAGTATGAAGATGTCAGACACCAACTTCATGGCACAAAGCTAAAAACAGTTTAAACTCTGAGGAAGACCAGAAACCAAAGCTCACCTCTTTCCCCATACAGCTGTTCAGCCCTCTTTTTGCCTTCTAAATTCCTGAGTTGATGCCTGTCAGTGAAAGCCAGAAACAAACCCAGCCCAAGCTGTGGACATCACTCCCATCTCCTCCAGCCTGGCCAACAGCTGGACCAAACAAATTTCAGCAGCATCCTTTTGAGGCCATTACCCTGCCCCTTGTGCCTGTCCTCACCCTTTTCTTTTCCACCTCTTATGTTTCCTCCTCTTAGTTGCCCAAAACCCAGCATTTATTCTTTCTTGCCCCAAAATCCAGCTGCTAGCCAACCATCCAGAAGGAATGGATTATTCCTGGTGATGCTTTGACAAACCGCCTGCCTGCCCCCCGTGGGACCCCTGCTCTGCTGTGCTTCTTGCTGTCGTGCTCAGAGCTGGGAGGAACGGGTGCTGTACAGTCTCTCCTGAATTCAAACACAGTTGATGCAAATGCTTGTGCCTTGTGCCACCCATAACTCTTTGGGTTTGACTACACCTTTTGGCAAAGAACACTTTTCCCAGAAGTTCGGCAACTTGTCTGAGTAACAGTAAATGATCCGTGAGATCCAGTGCTGATACATGGCTCTGCTGCCCCGCCTCCTTCCCCATCACTCAAATGCTACTGTTCCAAACGTCCCCACAATCACTGGATTCACAAAAAATAAAAGCTACAGAGTACAAGATCTGCTGTTGCCCATAGCTCCATCAAAATCAAAACAAGCTATAGAAAATTTTTGGGCAAATTAGCAAGTCTGGATTTACTAAGTCAGAAAGGTTTTCATCCACTCCTGTTCTCCTCAGCTTAGGTGAAGAGAACCAGCAGCCCCCTGTGCTGTTTCCAGCACACCAGCACCATTTGCCTTTGCTGGAGGTTACCCAAGCAGGGGGCTCTGCCCAGTTTCTCAGATCAGTAGCTTAAAAATTTCATCACCAAATGATTTGAATTATTGTCAGTCTGAGGCTGTCTTTGCTTGTAGTCATATTTTTCCAGGACTCAGGGGTTGTTAAGCAGCTCCTCCCAGGAGCTCAGTGTTCAGTGTTGAGTAAGCAAAGGTTGTGGTGGGGACAGCAGAGAGTCAGTCACTTGTGTTAGAAAACCTTTATGTGAGCTTCACATCGGGGAAGGGGATCTCGCTCTTGGTCAGCATGTTTCTACCAGCCTTGTTCTTCGTGTAGTCAACTGTTAATAACACTGGGCTGGCATCCAGCGCCGTTCTCCATCCCAGCACTGTATCTATTGCAAGCTCATGATGTGAGCTAGTGCTCCCTCTCTCCCAGGGGATGCCAGCACTTGTCAGGACCTTTGATGGTGTGTATCTGATTTAGAAAAAAAAGGAATCAAAAATCCTGTTACAGAAAGGGTGCTAGGTTTTATCAGAGACTGGATCTGTTACTCTGTTGTCCAGTGACATCTGAGGGTGTTCAAACAAGGATTTCATTTTAGCTAAGCAGATCATCCTCTCTTCCGACGTTTAAGACAGGATCATAACTTATGTCTTCACTGGGAAGAATTATTGTCAGACACAATTAGCTCTGCAAATCCTAGCTGTTTTGTAGACACATCCAGGCTTAGTTCTGGAGTTACTTAGAGATGAATAAATTACAGGGGTCAGTCTTCTGACCTGAGCAAGGGACTGCAATAACTTGCGCCATCAAATAGTTCCTTTGCAGAGTTTAATAAAGACCAATGCACAGAGCATCCAGCGTGCAGAGCTGGTAGGGCTATGGGTCACATTCCCATCTTGCTTTGGGAAGAGATAACATAATATGCCTTGAGGCAAAAAAAATCTCAGCACTTATTCTAAAGGAGAGAGGAGGAAGGGGGAGGAAGTGTGGAGGGTAAGTACTTTAAGTGCTTCATAACTAAAACACTTCTCCCCTCCATGCCTGAGTCCCCGTGTGTACAAGGGTATTTCCACTCTGGTTCCTTTTGTAAGGTACCCCAGGAGTTACTACTACTAAAAGGACTAGACAAGAACTAGGGGGTTTCTCTCACTTGTTTCAGTCCCTACGATCTGATCTGATGGTCATTTGTCCGCATTGAACGTATTTCCATAGACCTTGACTGGGAAGGTAATGTAGGACCTGGAAACCTCCCCCCTGTGACTGCTGAGCATGCAAACACAAGGTGCTCCAGGCTCCAGCGTTTGCAGTTCATTTGGGAAGGAGGTACCATATGCACCAACTGTGCACAAAACCTTCTTGATAGAGAGCAAAAGGGATGCTAATTCCAGCACTGGGCTCAGACACACTACTGGTGAACAACCAGAAAGGTTTAAAAAGAAATGCTGACTAAATTAAGCAAATCAAGCCAGCAGATGTGCTCTTCAGAAGAGCACAGCTGTCTTTTAAATGTCTCTCCCACTGAAATTACATTCTCAAGAGTTTTTTGTCCTTTGCATTTTCTTCAGGATCATCCATGAGGATGGCTTCTCTGGAGAAGACGTGAAGCAGTACAAGCCAGTGGTCTACAGCAACACTATACAGTCACTGGCAGCTATTGTCCGTGCCATGGATACCTTGGGCATTGAGTACGGTGATAAGGAGCGACGGGTAAGTTAAAATCACCACTGCTTGGGTACAGACAGCTGAGCACCCAGAGACTCCAGAGCATCAACAGGAGGCATTTGCACGATCTCAATACCTTGGAGGGATAAGGAGGGAGGGGAGAAGATTTACATCACTGTTGTATGCCTGTTGCACATGCAGTTTGTGCAACAGAGACGCAATTGCATGTGATGTGCCATTTGTACACTTGCACTGGGAAGTGTAGCCCTGGGGACCCCTGTGTCACAACAGCCGCAATCTCTCATGCCCTGGCACTAGCCAGGCCAGGGCAGAAAAATAATCTGTTGTCTAGGGACAGCCTAGACAGAGCTACTGACAGACATGAGGAAACAGTGAGAACAGAACATGTGCCCTGTCTCCTGCGCATGTGCTGGACACACAGGTTGCATGGACTGATGAATCAGGGAGAAGTCTTGCTGCCGTTCAAAGCCCTTCCATCAGCCTGCTAATGTAGGACAGCTTTTAGGATTAACTTGATTCGGGCTTGACTGGCTTCTACTCACACATCCCCCATTTAAGTGTATCCAAACAGCGATTTCGGTTGCAAACAAGAGGGTGTATTACTTCAGTGAGGTTGGTATGGACAGGCTCTTAGGCAGCAGCACTGGCATCTGTCTTATCAGAACAGCTATGTGATGCCTGGCAGCCTTCTTGTGCCACACACCTAGGCCAGCCTGTCCTTTTACAGTTGCTACTCTGTGATTACTTTCACCAGCTCCCTATTTTTAAACAGTGGCTCCTCTGTGAGGTGCCCCTGCCAGCCTCTGCCTTGCCTTATTGCATTTCTGGCTCAGACCAAGCCCACACAGAGGAACTCAGAACCCTAGAGTGAAGTCAAAACCACCCTTTTTGCATGCAGCAATCCCAGAGAAAGTAAAACTACTTGATTTCACTGGAAATAAGATAATTTTAGATTAAAGACCTGGTAAAGGCGAAGTCCTATATGCCAGTGAGTTTGTCATGACTATTTTTAAGTAGCTATCAAATGGCAGATGTACAACATACTCCAAACTCCTTATCTGAGGGTTGATAATAAAAGCATTCACTAGAAGGGATGCCAAAATCCTGCTGTGGTGTTACTGTATGAAGAGGTACCTTATTTCTCCCAATTGCAAAGAGGTACTTTGATTTCTTTGCATCTAGGGATTTTCCCGTAGGAACTCTAAATCCTGGAGACATTTCCATCCCAAACGTGGAGATGATACCATAATGGAGTTCTTGTGAGCTTGCCGAGAACTAATGCTGATGGCTTTCGAACCGAATACATTAATCTGTTGATTATTCAGTGACTCAGCTCTCAGCAAGGCAACGTATCTCGCTCAGCTAAAAACCTATGCCTAGGAAAACAGAAACAAATCGTTCTCCATGTCTGATAAATAGTCTGTAGCAGACAGCTTTAAAATGTAAAATTCCTTTTTTTTTTTTTTAAACACCTAAAGTCCTAATTTGAGGAGGGAAACTCATCACTGCTTTAGTGCCAGGCCTGGCACAGTACAGGGTGTGGAGGAGGAGAGCTGTTATCAGGACTGCCAGGAACGAGAGGTGGAGTATTGAGCTGAACAAAATGTTGTGTCCGTTCATATTCCCATGGAAAAGATGCCAAATGTTCCTAGGGTTGTACGATAACTCAGGCTGGAGAGGAGCTCAGGAGGTTTTGAGCCCAGCCCCTGCTCAGGTAGTCTGAGGTCAAACCAGGTTGCTCAGGCCTCTACGCAGCTGGGTCTGAAATCATTCAAGGATGGAGACTGCACACCCTCTTTGGGCAACCTGCTCCACTGTTCTTACATTCCTCATGATGAAAAGTTTTCTCCTTATGTCTAGTGTGAACTGCTGTTGTTTCAATTTGTGCTTTATGGCAGTAGGGATCTTGTGTTATGCTTTGCAAAGTAAAAAGCAAGTTAGACTGAGTTCTCCCCAACCTGGTTTCACCTAAGACATGTAGTTCTGGAGGAATTACTCCTGTCTTAACGATGGTGTCATAGTGACTGTGTCCGACAAGCCTGCCACAAACCACTATAAACCAAACCACTGTCTGGGAGGATGATTCAGGGTATCTGTTCCCTTTGTAGATGGCAGAAATATTTCTTCATCCAGCAGCAGACGAAGGCAAAGGAAACGAAGTCTCTCAGGCTGTGATCTTCCACTTGCCCCTTTCTCTTAGGCACAGAAAGTTGCTGGTATTAGTATGAAATAGTATTTATTTTAATCTTACAAAGAAGCACATGGTTTCTGCTGCCCTGCTTTTGTTATTAATGCACAGCTGCTATAAAGAGAGGCCATTAAACAGGCGATTTGTTGAGTATTATGCTACGTGGTTCATCCCTTTTCAGGCAAAGCTTTTCTATTTTAAAAGTCATTCCTCAGCCAAGGGTTTCCAGTGCAAATCTTTTAGTGGGGGATTTTCCCCTACTCATCACTTAAGCCCCCAAGAGAAGGGAGCTCAGGAAAGGGAGCCAGGGCTGTGGCTGCTCCAGCCTGATTCAGCAGCAGGGAAGGAGGGAACTTGGGCCTGGGACAGGTTTTCCCCAGAGACCACTTGGCTATTACTGCTTCACCCATCCCACTTTCTGGGAGATGGATCTGCACCCGTATCCCTTCCAAATGGCACCCTGACCAAGTGACAAAAACCTTCCCCTACTTAATAAATGCACGTTGTTACTGAGACAAAAAAAACAAGTCCTGTCACTGTTCTCATTTTTCTCCTGCCCATAATTGTACTTCCAGTATTTAGTCTAATAGAAGTGAAAAGACTGGGGGAAGACTAAACCCCCTTGCTTTTGGCGGTCAAAGTGAGATCAATGTAGGAAGTAGGACCTTAAAAAGACAAAATAAATCACAAAACGCATATGCTCCGGGTCTCGCTGACCCTCTCTGCTGATAAGGACTTGTCCCCAGGTTGAGAACAAAACAGTCTGCGTATAGGATTTCACTTTTATGTGTGCTCCTTGTCCAGGGCAGTGGGTTTTCTTGCAGCTGTACCCGGCTCACAAAAGGTTCATGGCCTGTGGGCAGCACCCAGGTCCTTGTTTTGTGTCCTTCAGCGCAGGAGGCAGGAGCACATCCTGCCAGCTCACAGCACTTTATCACTGCACACAGCACGGAAGGTCAGCCTGAAACTCCAGAAAAGCTGTGAAAGTGCAAAGTCACAAATCCTTCACGTGTTACAGGAGGGCGGGCAGAAAAGAAGCCATCAGTGAGGAGACAGGAGCCAGCTGCAGGAGAAGTGGCATCCGTGGGTGTTGCTCATCTCCAGGGTCACCCCTGCCCTTGGTCTGGATCCCTGAGAAGCCAAGGGGTTACACTCAGGAAGAGAGGCAGAGGCTTAGTCTCGCCTGCCTACTCAGGACTCTCCAGCTGGCCTGTAGGGCACTACTCAGTCCGTACCTTGATAATCAGATTAACAGGCAGGAAAGAGTCAGGCTGTAACATGTAGCCTGTGGATTAAATGGTCCTCTAAAGTGCAAATGTATTAATAAAACAAGCTCCTCACTGATTCCATTTCAGTGTACTCAGGCAGAGCAAATGGGAAATGGAGGTTTGAAACCAGGAATCTAAAAGTCAGTCCAAATGTTTGGAAAGGATCAAGCAGGAAGGGCAGGGTAAGGATGGATTTTCATATCTCTATTTGAAGATCTGGTTCCGAAGTCTGGCTTCAGAAACCCCAGCCAAAAGAAGCATAAAATCTCTTCCTCTGTGGGTCAATGCTGACCCCAGAAGCTGCTTGGAAATACAGACTTGCAGTCCCACTTAGGTGAAATGCCAAAGGTGCAGCCAGGTTGGGGGTCCTGGGGGATGTCTTCAGGTTGGATTAGTCCCAGGCTGCAATGGACATCCTGCCCTGTGCAGGCTGGTATGAAAGCAGCTGTGAAGCATGCTCATATTTTCATAAACCAGACAGAAACAGGCTGAAATTGTTCAGAAGGTACTCAACAGAGAATCCAAATATCAGTTGCATGGCTCAGATCCAAGTGTCTGAGGCAACAGGTCACAGGTTTAGTACTTGGGGTCCGGAGGTGGCAGGCAGTGACCTTCACACAGAACTTTTTCCCAGTGTGAGTCTGGACATGTCTCTGCTTCAGCTGTGAAAGGGAAAGCTAAAAAGCTGCTAAAGTGTTAAAATATTTTGATAGGGATTTTTTTTCTTTTGGACTTTGTAGCAAAATGTGTCTGTGGTGATCTTCTGCTGTGTGCAGTGTGCAACTCCTGAACTGTGAGCCAAACAAAGATGTGCCGGGACATTTTAAAATACTGGCTAGTAGCCTTAGAAAAACCCTTCTGCAGTGTAATTGAACAGCCCACCCGGGGTGGCTGGCAAAGAGGTCTGCGTCAGATCTGCTTCTGAACAGAGAGGTGCCTGTAGTAACCTGGTGCCTCCAGCTCCTTCCCCTCTGCACATGCCAAAAGAGGATTTTAGGAGCTGCACTCTTCCTCTCGTTCTTGCTTGGCAGTGGCAGGAGCAAAGTCACAGCTGCTGTCACCTGCTGCCTTCCAGGCGCTGGAGGGGAGCAGTGTGGAGGAAGATCTCTCTTTCGTAAGATCTGCTCCTGTGTAACTGGCTTTTTGTACTTGTCAGCTCAAGATATTGTGCTACTTCATTTGAGTCACGTATCTGTTTAGACCAGCTGGCTCCTACTGTACGTCCCTAGCCCAAGCTCTCTCAGAAATGAAAAAAGTCTGCTAATAACTTCAGGGAGGGCAGATGAGGTTAATCAGGCACTGCTGTGCTGGTAGGAAGCCTCTGTTAGCTACCTGGGTGATCTGGGGGATGGACACAGGATTCCTGGGCCTGTGCTGCTTGACTGAGGATGCAGCCAGTCCTTGCTGATCTGCTGTTGTGAGTGATGGGAACTTAGGGCTGCTTTGTAGAAGAACAGGATGGAGTGGAAGAAAAGGGAAAATGTGATAAAGAGGCGGCACTAGACACGCCATTTTATACCTGGTGTCAGCATTTGTCCAGACATCCAGCTGCAGACAATGTCTACTTGCAAATAGTCACAGCTCACATATAATCATATTTACTGTACTGTATTACAAATACCCAAGTAACAGTCTGGGACAAATATTTCAGCCTGCCCTTTGTAAAGGTCTGTCACTTTTCCATTGAGGCTGAAGCCATCTTTCTCACACACCTCCCTCTTGGTCCTTCCACAAGGTGCATTTCAGTTGCCATCATTCATATTTCTGAGCAGTAGGGAACAAATAAAGGGCAGGGTATTTCTTGAGAGGGGGGAAACATGAAACAGAGAGGAAAGCACTTGTTATTGTCACAGCCTGCCTTGTTGCCACGGAGATGGTTCGCTCATTCAAGAAACACTTGTGGTTGCTGGCCAAGATGGCCAGTGTATTTGGAATCTTTGCTGCAAAATGAGGGTGTGGGAGAAAGAGGGAGACAGCAAAGAACAAGGGAAAGCCCAGAGTAAGCTCTGCCTGCATGGTCACAGGGCATGACCCACACGCCCCACAGCACCACTTCTGGAGTCTCCCTAACCAAAGCAGCAGCTTCTGCATTCCACTAATGTATTTCCCTCCTTTGGAAATCCCTTGAGACCCTGAAAATACAAGATCTTTCCTAATAAATGATAGCAGTAAATTAACAGCAGAGCACAAAGGCAGTTTATGATAGCCTTTTGTGCCAACTGAAAGATCTTGGAACAGTCTACTTCCATGTCTTTGCTCTGCCTCTTAGGGAGAGTCAAACTCCCTCATCACCAGGAGGGATCCCCACCAAGTCAGCTGAGACCCGTGGCTGGACCTTGGAGACCTTGCTTTGCAGCAGCAGCACAGCCTGACCCTGTGCTCCTGCAGAGCTGAAGTCGTGATCATCAAGTCTATAACATACAGTGATCTTCACATGGCAAAAAAAATCCCCCAGAACTGTTGTCTGTTTTGCTGTACTCATGCTGCTAATAAAGATAGTGATCGGAAGAGAGACAAAAGCAGCTGGAGTCATGGCTATAAACACATCACGGCCAAAAAATGTAGTAGTAGTAGTAGTAGAAACAGCTGGATGCTCTAGGCAAGCATCTGAACCACGTGGCCAGTGCTGCACCAGAGGCTGTACCGGTAACCTTTCTTTCAGCAGAAGACTGTCAATCACTCACAAGAGCTCTAGAAACCCAAACTTCCCCAGGGTGGCCCAATGTACCAGTTTTAGTTAAAATTCCTAAAGAATGAGAAAAGAGCGCTTGAAATGGATCCAAAAGGAGGCAGAGGAGAGTGGGTGGCAGTCGCGTAGCACGTTGGAAACGCGTGTGGTGTGGAAGGCAGCTTGCTGGAAGGTGCCACCTTGCTGAGCATTGATGTGCCAGCATGATGTTTTTCACATTGGTCCTGTTTCAGGATGATATCCATGATGTTGGCATGGCAACCCTCACTCTAAAGTAAACACTGGGTCTGCTTTTTGGGTTCTGCTGGACACCAATGGTGAATGGGCAGCAGTCAGGGGACAGGGTGGGATAGAAGTTCACCTGGTCTTCCAGTGCCTCTGTGCAGTCAGAAATCTGTTCCTAAGAAACACGTTTCTAAGGAAAGAAAGTATTGTGAAGCACTTCAGTATAATTTCTAAGTGAGCCAGATGAGAATAAGAGATGTGGTCACACCTTAAAATGCCACCAGATTTGTTTCTTTGATGAACAATTGGCATCAGCCAGGCATTGTAGGTTGGTGATACTTGCTGTCCATGCTGCCTTCCCAATTCTGAGATGAGTTTTGTAGATAAATGTCCTACAAAAGCACTGACCAGAACAGATGCCATCAATTAAAACTAGCCTTTTAATTTTCTTTTGAAGAAAAACAGAAGATAAAGAGATGTCTCAGGGGATCATTGATAAGAGAGAGACCACAGTCACATCTTTCCAGCTCCAAGCTCCAGACTGAGTCTAATCACATCTTTCACCACCTAAAGAAAGCTTTAAAGAAGATGGTCCCTGAGTATTCCCAGAGAGACACAGTGAGAGGACAAGGCAGCAGTCACTGGTGCCAGGAAAGGGAATTACAGTCAGAGATGAGCACTAGGCTCGTAGTGCTTTCCCTCTTCTCTCCATGGCATCAGGAGAGATCAGGGCAATCTGCAGTTGAAGGACTACCCATCCTTATGGGTATTAGATGAGTGGAGGGATAAGAGAGGTCTGAGGACATTTGTTTATGGGAGGAACAGTGAAAATAGAAAATACCCGAAAGATAGTTTTTAAATTATGGGTATTGCCTTCCTCTTCAGCCAACCACCAGCAGAAAAGCATCTCTGATGAGTTCTCCTGGCACTGTCTGCTCCCTGGACAGTAGAAAACACAGCCTCTTCAGGTGCAAATCCTTCTTTAGAGATGTTAGTTTTTTCGTGGTGCTTCTGCTGTCAGCTGCCATTTTAGGCTTGATTTCTGAGGAATTAACAACACTAGTCCTCCAAAGCATCCTCAAAAAGGATCCTCACTTCCCCTAAAACTGTCCAACACCTCTGTTCACCTGTGAAAATGCAGACCCTGTGCCACAGTGAGGTTAGGCTTTCCTCCTCCTACTTGTGTGCAAGCTCTCTCTTTTCACTGAGAGAGGGATATATTTTTCCTCCATGAGCTTTATGTGTTTGATACTGATTTTTTGGATGATACAAGGAATATTTTTAATTTGAAAAGAAGAAAAAAAACCCACCCATCCCTGTTCCTTGGAAGAAGAGCTGCCTGCCTTCCCCTGTGAGATTTATTATTCAAATGCAGCCACAGTTAGGGCTGCCAGTCCCGTGGTGTGACAAGGGAGAGGCACAGAGGGGAGGGTGAAGCAGACACAGGACTGTAACATTTGCAGCGAATTAATGAGAGGTGGAGTGCTGCTTTCCATTCCCACAAGATACTGATGGAAGATGGCTTCCCTGGGAGCCCCTGGAAAGCACCAGAGTTGGACAGCACAAAAGACAAAGTGTTTGAAAATATTTGGCAGCTGGAGCAGAGCCCTGAGAAGGTGAAAACCTTGTTGCTTGAAAATGGGCTTCCTGGCAGCTCCTGGATCCAGGGTCAGGAGAGACCTGACTGCACACCCCATTCAATCCTTCTTGGTGGATGGCACAGCCAAGCCAAGGCAGATTCCATCCTATCCGAAGGGCTCAGCGCAGCCGCTCCCCACAGAGCAGGCAGCAGTGGCCTTGCCCTGGGTGGCATCTGGTGTTGGTGAGCACAGGCAGATACTGTCTGTCCTTCACTAGAGCCTTTCTGTGCAGAAGGGGATTGAAGGTCTGTAAGCCAGGACAAAAAAATACATCTAGGTATGTGATGTACTCGCAACAGAGGCACTGAAGTTAAACGCTGACATGGCAGAGGTTTCAAAGATACCTATACTTGTTTCTGACTGTATGGCTGATCAGGCACTCACTGAAGTCCTTCCAGAAAGTCACCACCATGTTTGAGACTGAAATTCAGGTTGCATCTGGCCGCAGCCTTGTGCAGGCAGGATGCTGCCTTCAGGTATGATTGCAAGTCAGCTCTCCAAGCAGCAACTGCAGATAACTACTAACTACTCAGCATATTTCAAATACATGTCAGTTATTAAGCAGATTTATTTCCATCTCTTCTGGGAAATGTTGGGAAGCACTGCTGAGTCACACTGCTTACTCACCAGTTTTAGGAATGCCGTTAAAAATATTTATTTTCCACATCCCTTCTATGATGTTCCTATTATTCGCATGTCTCCAGGTGTAAAATGAAAACATTTGTGTAGGGTATTCCTGGCTTTAAACAGATCTCTGATGCATAACTCACAAAAAGGCATAAAACAAGGGATCTATCCCTTGGCTCTGTTGTATGATGCTCGTTCAGGTATGGTGGTGAGGAGTAGCCTTTGCTCCAAAATGGCAGGAGCACAGGCAGGGTGGTCTTGACACAGCTTGGGGTGGAGGAAGGAGAGAGTGAGCAGCTGCTTTGCTGTGCCCAGGCACATGGGAGAGGAGGAACACTGGACATGGAACATGTTCCTTGCTTACAGCAGATTATCATAAACTCGGGACACAGTATTCTGCCATGGTCTGCTCTGGCCACAGACCCCAAAGCAATTCAGCCCCCAAGGGACACGATGTCAGGTGCCCTCGCAGGAGCGCCAGGTCCAAGGGCACACTGAACCTGGGTGCTCAGCCACTTCCCGCCCTGTGAGAGCAGGTTTCACTGTCAGTTTCAGCAGAGAGGTGTGTGAAGGCCTCCCTGACAGCCTGCTCCCTTCACACCCTGGAATTAACCCAGACAAGGGAACACAGTGGAGGAGAGGAGCCATTTCATGGCCTGTGGCTGTGAAGTCCCATCCTTCCAAAAGAGGAATTTTGCTGAGCTGGTGAGGCAAGGAGACAGAGCTCCCAGCTGATCACTGCCCTTAAGGAAGCTAAAATGTGCCAATGCCGTGCCCCAGCCCCACACCACCCAAGGGGAACCCTATCCCTCCAAAGTGAGCAGCTGCTTCTCGTATCATCCAGCCAGGGAGAGCGTGCAACGGCTGCCTTCCCTCGCACAGAGGCACAGTAGGATGGTGGCACCTCAAATGTGTCCCTTGCACTGCATCAGTCATGGGGATGGCAGAATGTCTGCCACACATGGAGACTTTATTACTCAAATACAGGTTTTACTGAGGCTATTAATCAGTATTGTGTACCTTGGTAATGACTGATTAAAGATACCACAAGGGAACTCATTTAACAGCTACAATTACTGCTTTGACCTCAGCCTCACCCACTGAGTCGGATGTGAGGGTGCCTGGCAGTGCAGCAGGGACCAGCCTCACCCTGGGCTGCAGGAGCTCAAAGATGCCATTCACCCAGGTCAGAATTTCTGTGGCGGGTGACTGAGCAGTTCTTGGTGTTTCATTGAAAGGAAGGAAAGAATCAAGCTCCAGATGAAGGTTAGAAACAACAAAGCCTCAAGATCTGCTGTGAAACAGTATCATTTTGCACCATGGCAATGTTTAGCCTTGTGGTCAGAGAGAGAAAATGTGGAGGAAAAAAGTGCAGGATACGCAAATTAGCCTGCGTCTGGTTTAGAGTTTTTGATAGACAGTCGCTGGGGGCCCCAGAACGCCTCATCCTTCCCCAGCAGAGACCCACATCTGCGTCACATCGCCCCGGAATCGCTCCAGGCAGCACAGCGCATCCCTTCCAAGTGTCAAAACCCACTCAGGAGCCAAAGAAATTCTCACCCACAGG
Source organism: Rhagologus leucostigma (assembly GCA_013397725.1). NCBI lineage: Eukaryota > Metazoa > Chordata > Aves > Passeriformes > Rhagologus > Rhagologus leucostigma. Next base: position 2,174,716 of record VZTD01004782.1, read on the forward strand.
CTCTGAACACATTTCCTCCTTTTTGCTGTGCTATTCCCTTTCCAGGGCTGTAGGAGTTTCTGGTTCGCAACACACTGTATCTCTGTTGATGGTGTGACTGTTGCTAGATACTTTTCCCTTACGAAGAAATAATTCCCCTAGGTTGGCTATATATAATTAAGTCCTCATTTTCCTACAGATTGGTTTAAGACTAGATTAACTCCATTGATTAGAGGGGAATTACTCTTGATTTACACAGAGATCGTGGGAATGGAGAATCAAGTGACACACAGGAGCAATCCTACAGTAAATGCTTAGGGTAGCTACATGGTTGTCACCCACCCTTCTGTATTTGGAACCTCCCTGGGCAGATGTTTGTTCCTTTACGTGAAGGGGGGTACTAAGTCAATCTTACCTGCTAAATACACCTTACAGATGTTCAGTTGGTATCCAGGTTTTTGGATCACGTGTTGCACACAACCAGTTACTCCTTAGTTAGTCTGACAGTAAAACTGGAGCAAGACTGTCCTCCAGAGAAAATTGCTTCTGGTTTGACGAGGTTTTACCAGTAGGGATGGGAGGGGACTGTACTGCACAGAGGAAAAGGAGCATCCAGTACAAGAGAAGATACAAACAGACTTACATCTCCAAAATAACCCTTTACATGTTTGGGAAGGAAAAAAGGTCCCGTCCTGCTCCCTCCTAACTGCCAGCATCTGCTGTCCTCCAGAGGAGAAACCTCCTTGCCCAGTCCTCTTCAGGAAGGGCATAGCAGGACACAGCCATGCTCACTGCCTTTGGATCACAGCTCGGCCCTGCTCCCACCCATGTCTATATCCATGCCATCAAAGCCAAGCAAAGGGAGGCAATGGCAGAGAAGTAGTTTCCTGAGTCCTAGAGGGTGTTTGGCTTGCCAGTTTTACTGAGTTTTTATTTAAAATTGTGAGAGCTTTTAGTGCTGGTAGATGATATTACAGGCAATAAAAGATTTTTTTTTTCTGAGAAGAGGTGCCATCCAGTGAGTTTGAGTTAGTTCTGTAAAGTTGCAAATTCGTTTCTTCCAAGTGAGGAGCAGGTCTCACCTCTGTTTCTCCCTTCTACATGTCATCGCATTTGTGTAATTTTTTTCTTTTCTGCAGGGCAGGTGTGCAGCACAGCCTATCTAGAGGTGCAGTGTGACACTGTGGGTGCCAAAGACAGGGGAATTTTAGGCTAGTTTTTCCTCACCACCTCACCAACACCTTAGCCAAAGGTCTCACAGCCATTTTTCTTCCAGCTTTTATTCTTTGTAATTGCTGTTATTGGTCCTATAAGCTTCAGAAAGCTTTTCTCTTGCCAAGTTCCCTGCCATGGCCATGTTTCTAACTGGTGATATCTGTGCTGTCCTTATTTGAGTCCCTTGGTTTTAAATAGGCTTTTGTCTTACTCCAGCTGTCCTCAATGCACATTGCAGGCAGCCCTAGCCAAATGGACACCTTTTGCTAGCAAGCTCAAGTTCTACATCTCATAGCTGCTGTGGCTTTTGAGTCTTCCCACGCTCACATCCAGTGGTGAGATCCTTCACCCAGGAGATGGCACAAGGTTAAAACTGCTGTCTGCAGTTGGAGTGTGCATGCTGCTGTTGCAGCCTTCTTTATTTAATTTGCTCCAGAGGCAAAAGTTGTACCAAGGCTGAAAAGACCATATTCAGCATTACAGTGGATTGTGAGCCAAGTTCAAGCAGTCCTTGTGACCAGTGAGTAGGCAAAAATCCTTAGTTCCTCAACTTTCTCTTCAAGAACAGAACCTCAGAGAAGGCTGTAGGACAATTTGTAGCAGCATGTAAGGCTCTGCAGAGCTGAGCTTTTGGGTCAGATAATCTTTATGTTGTTGCAGACCAAGTGTTGACCATCTTCCATTTCTTGTTGGTGATGCAAGCAAAAAATTTACACCTTTAAAACAATCCCAACCCTAAAGCCCTGCACAGTGTACCAGGAGGAGGAAGCCTATCCTCCAGCACGAGGACTGAGCAATTTCAGCATCAAGGCTCCCTGGGCCATGAGGTTTCAGAAACCAAGAGGCACCAGACCCAAACCACAGCTGTGCTTATTTTAGTCATTAGTTGTATGCACAGACATTGAATCAGCTTAAAAGCCACCTCTTGGGGTGACACCCCTTTTCTGGCTCTCCTCTTCCCATTCCTGAAGGAGCTGTAGGGTGCAAAGCCTGGCCCTGCTCAGGCAGTGTCTGGGCTCAGTGTCCCACATCTGCCTTTAACCACAAGGCAGCAATGCCACCCCACAGACACCTCCGACTGTCCTGCCCTGGGCACTGCTGCACGGCACGGCCAAGGAGCAAGCCATGCCCACCACATTCAAATTACCAGAAAGCACGATCAACTGATACATTTGTAAAAAGAAGAAAGATGATGAAGAGAGAGCTGCTAATAGTAATCCACACAGGCAGCAGCAGCTCTGAGCTGCCTTTTCACCACTAATCATCTGTCCCCTAAAATCCTGGGCAGGTGAGACCCCAGTTCTGGGGTCATGCTGCTTGCCAGTGTGCATTTTCAGCTTCGTATCTCCAGGCCAGTCCAAGAGCACAAAGGATGGAGAGAGTGAACAGACTATTGCACCATGTCCCTTTCTCCTTTGCCATCAACTTTGCAAAGAAAGAGTGTACAGCAAATAAACAGCAAAGGCTGATGGGGAGGGGAAGCCTATCAGTCCACATTATCATTATCTGACGTGCCTTGAAATCCTCCAAGAGACTGCCAGAAATTAGTTCCAGTGCCCGAGAGTCTTCAGTGACCCTTTAGAGAGAGAACTGAGCTCAGGAGCCAAGTCCACCACGAAGCACCAGCTTTCTGCAAGCTAAATTCCAGATGTAAACAAATGTTCTCCCCAGCAGCTCTTGCAAACCCTATTATACGTGTCAGGCAGCCCCAGCACACCGTGCAGTTCTAAGCCCTTTTCCGTAAGAAGCTGGAGGGTATTGCCTGGGATCGGAAAGAATGAGTCCAGCAAGTTCCTTGAGCCAGAAAAATCAGATTTCGCTTCATACTGATTATGCAGCTCCTAGTTCAGACCACGAGTTACTGATCAGTTTGCTACACTCAAACCGCAAAGGAGGTTTAAATAATGCCAGGGCAGTTTCCAGTTTGTCCCTGATCCCCACCCCCCACCAGCACTGAACTGCATTCTTCTCTTGGCTGTTCTGGAGAGGAGCGATCATCTATGGGCTAAAGAGTGGGGTCTCATCAGGTGGGCAGAGGCAATGCTGACTCCACTCTGATCTTCCTCGCTGAACCAGACAGCTCCTCTCCTTTGAGGCAGGGGCTGGGGTAAGTATCACTGCTTCCTCTCAAGGCAGGTGGCAGAATTCAGGTGAGCTTTGTTCACGTACCCTCTGCAAATGGCAGCCTGAGTCCAGACATGCTACAGGGAGACACCAACTTCATTTCTGTTTCCTCTCAGTTGGCCTGGAAGGGGAGACTGCTGATGAAAAGTGCCCATTAATGCCTGTGATTAAGGTGGTAGCACCGAGAGATTAAATTGTTCCAGAGCCACAGAGACTTGAGGGTTACCATAGTTCTGGGCTTGAACCAGACATCACAATGCTGCATGAAACAATTTGCTGAACCACCAGCACCTTGGTGCAGACACAGAAAATTACAGCTGTAAATCCAGGGCAGCTGAAGCAGTGACCAGCACCTAAATACGGATGGACATATGCTAGAAGAAGTCATAAATAAAGGGCTTGATGTGTGGAAGGAAAGGAGATCCAATTTCACGTGCAGGACCACCAGCAAAGATCCTTAGATGGTTGTTTCCAGCTCTTACAGGAAAGAAAGGGGCAGTAGATTCTAGCTGAATGCTAAATAGAATAGCAAGTAGTGGAGTGATAAACGTTGCATCTCTGTAACTGCAAAAGGTTGTTCTAAAGGTCAGATCTGCATGTACTCTCCTAGCTCTGTGAACAGCTATTCCTTTCATCCACAAGTTGAGCTTTTGGCTGGGACAGGCTGAAATAAACAGGGCTAAAGCTGTCCCATCCATTATCACTGGGAATGGCTTGGCTCCAAGAGCAGGCTCTGCCTCTGCAGATACAACACACAGCATGGCAGGGAGCAACCCAAGAGGGCAGATGGCTCACGTGGACCATCCTCACCACCAAGCCTTCATCCCTGGGCGTCAAAATGCTGCAGTGCCCCTCTGCGGAGAGAGAGCAACGCCGTTGTGCTCACTGCCAACACACCCTGAGCACAGACCTGCTGGGCAGCATCCGTTTGAAAGCACAGGCAGAACCCAGAAGCCTTTTGTTCCATACACACTTCCCAAAGCTGCTTATCTGGAGTTAGGCTTCCTTTTCCACCCTCTAAGGTGAGATGTCAGGAAAGAAACACTGGCAGGCATGCCTGCATGTTTTCTCTCTCTCATACCAAGTCAAAACCAAAGTGCCCCACAGTTCTGGCGGCACAGACATACAGATTGACAGCTGCTCTGCACAGAATAGCCAGACAAGGCTGGGGGTAATCCAGCCCTGCTCTTCCCATGCTTTTATGGATGTCCTTCTGTTGTGGTGGCAATAAGGCACTTTATTGGCAACTAAGAAACAACACTAAAACCAAATCAGTTTGTTAAATGTCAAACAGAGTTGGAGTGTCTCACAGAAATTATCCCAGGATACCGAGATGGCAGCGCAGGGACACTCTGGGCGTTCATTCAGGAGTAGAGGTCCTGTAGCAAACACACAGTGCCAGAGGGGAAGGGGACAGTTCCTTTGGGTCTGCACATTGCCGTCATCTCCGAAGCAGCCATCCTGCCTTCTTCACACATCAGTCCAGGGATGCTGGAGCCGGCCAGCTCTGAGACACCTGTCTCAGCAAAGCCATTTCTATCTTAATGTAGAGGTGAAGGAAGGCAGATACATTTGCAGGCTGTGCTAAACCTTAGCAACCTACACAGTGAGGTTCTGCTGCCACCATCATCTCCAGGTGCTCCAGAGGGAAAGCCCTCAAACAAGCAATAGAGCCATGCCCATTATGAACAGAGCATTAGGTCTGGGAACCCTCTGTATCAACAACTGTCTATATCTGCTAGGCCCATAGAGGTGCAGTAGGTTGAGAGATGATTCAGTGAAAGCAGCTCATCTTCAACAAAAACTTTAAAAATTTTGTCAATGACCCCTTAGTCTCTACCCAGAAGAAAACATAAGCTGAAATACTTAATTTTGGCATGTGGAACCAGGGAAACTAATCTTTGCTATCCTGGGAATCAGCTGTCCAGGGCTTGAGCCAGGAAGACCGTAAAGTGCTCTGGTTTCTGGTGAAAGAGCTGATCCTATAACACTCTTTTGCATTGCAGGTTTCAAGAAGCAGCTTTTTGTTGGTCTATATTGCTGTCCTATTTATAACCAGCTTATGTAGAATAAAAAGTATATAATTCACAGTGCTTTCTAATTAGATGTTGTAACTACAATCCTATTTCACGCCACTCTAATTTGCTCCATCACAGTATTTTCAAGTTTTGTATTAACTATATGATGCAGGGCAAACTCTTCAAGGATTTGAAGCCAGCAATTATGCACCACTTTGATTTGTACATCAAGCTGATGTAAGTCCACACGGCAACATCCCATCATGACATCTGAAATACCAAGATTAAAAGACACTGTTGAAGCTCTGTCCAAAGTCAGGACTTGCTTAGTCCAAAGCATGGCAACTCAGAGCAAGCTTGCCAGGCTCAAGGAGATTTTGCAATCCCAGTCACTTCTGACCTTTCTGAAAGGACTGAATTTTGAAGAGTCCATATTTGGTAGATCTCCAGAGCAATCTACATCTAAGTTTGTGTCTGACATTTAAATCTCTAAAAATGGAAATGGGCCTTTGCCACTTGAGCTTCAAGATTATTCATAGTAGAGAGAAAGATCTTGGGAGTAACTGGACTAATGTAGTTAAGCAAACATGATGGGATTAGCACAGGGCAGGATTAGACATTCCTCATTAACACACTGGCACTTGGAATAGCAGGAGAGGTGTGGGCTGATTCTCCATGTATTGTAAGTGGCTCTGTTTGTACAACTGTTCACCCTGTCTGTGCAGATCTGATAACCACTTTAGATTGTTAAGAAACTCCTTAGTAGGTGTGAACGCCAAAGACTTGTTAAATGCAGTGGCAAAATTATCCATAGAAAGTTTTACCATGCTTGTTTTAACCTTGGACCTCTGGTTTGCTCTTTGTAAGTTTTTATAAAAAAAAGAACCAAACACATTTTCCTGGTATTCATCAAGTGAAAAAACACAGTAAGACTGTAGAGTCCCTGTGATATTTTCAGATGTTCTCAGCTATCTGTTTAGCTTAAGCGTTCCAACTTTGGAAAAACAACCATTTCTAAAAGTGCTCTATATCTGCCTTTGCCTCCACCTCTTTCTTAGAGACTGAAACCTTTGAAATCCTGCAGATGTGCATTAACACAGCAAAATTGGTCTTGCCAAGCTTCTACATTAAAGAGAGCAGCAGCTCCAGGTTAGAGATTTCCTTAGCTGAGCTGTTGGAAGAAAACAGCAGGAAGGTGCCAAAGGAGTGTCTCTCCCTTTTCCCCCTCTTCTCCCAGCCCTCCCTGCCCCAGCCACGCCAGGCACGAGCATCCCCATGCACAGGGCCAATCCTCAGCCTGAGCACATCCAGCTCCCTTGGAGTCAGTCTGGCCCCAGGGCTTGTTTTGGTATTTTACAACAGAACAAATAGAGCAACATTTCATAACGTTCTAATGAGGCACATTGAGGAATGCCCAGGAGACAGAGACAATATCAGTGTTCCTTGGCACACAGAGAAAATCAAAGGCATTTGTTTGTTATCTGAAATGTCGATCTGTGTTCCTTTCAGTGGTGGGCAGACATTTTTATAGCGTAGGTTCCTGGAAATACTCAGATGTCACTGTCAGTGAGTTCTAAGAGCAGTATTTATTTTCAGATGTACCTATAAAAACTGAGACTGAAGCACGGAAATATTCAAAGCCATTGCGGGATTATTAGGTTTTGAGTAGTGGTTTGCACTCTGTATGGCCCCAAAAGATCTAACATTTGTGGGCCCGTTCTTCTTTCATTGAATAGGAATTTTATCATTGACTTGAGAAAGCCCTAGTGAGAGAGGAGTCTTTGCTCAAGAAATTGCCCAGGTTGGAGCTACCCAGCAGAGATCAAACTGAAAAGACACCAACTGCATCTGGCCAAGGCATTGAGGAAACACCATCTCTCCTGTTAGAGTGAACATTTGGGAGCAACTGGTTTGGATCCCTGCTTGATATCTCAGAATTTAAACCAGTGCCATTAAGAGGCATCGCTACTGCACATCCTACTGCGTTACAGTACAGCCCAGCTCATGAGCATGGGATCGACCAGTGTCCCTTCCTGGGAGCTGGCAGGGCCCACATCTGACAGCTAAGGACAGCTCTCCGAGCACTATCATCATCCTCCTGCCTGTCCTCGGTGTTATGACATTTGCTAAAGTTTCATCTACAATCCTCTTTAAAGCCTTTGACAGCAAATGCTGCTGTATTATTAAGAAGCCAGGAAACTGGAAGGTATTACCCCATTAAAGGAAGTACATCTCCTGCAAAAAATGTTCCCGAGCAAGTAATGCCATTCTGCTAAGTTTGACCTTGACAGAGATTTTTTCCATTCTCATTTGGATCTGGGAAGCAAGTATGTTGATAAACTCACTGCTGAGAAACTTAATGTTATCCTGTACATTCTACTCACTCTGGAAGCACAATTAAGCATAAGAGAACAAGGATGTTTCTTCTTTTTAATAACATTTTTTTCTGACTCACTATTTAAGAAAAAATAGAGATGAAATAGCCCCCCACCCTTCTCCCCCCTCCCATCAAAGCCAAAATTATCTAAATTAGGTCAGATATGTTCATTGTGGTTTCTCCAATTAAAAAGCTATCATCCATCAGGATTGTAATTATCCATCCATCAGGACTCTATCAGCCAAAAAGCTTGTAAAAACGAACACTCTTCTGTTATTTTTGAGGACACGCAGGCTGTTCCACAAGATCAGCTCATGCCCACTATTTCAGAATGCCTCTGCAAGAGATTGAAAAAAAGGAAAAAAGTGGTTAAAAAAAGCAATTCAGACATTAACAATGTCATGGCAACAGCAAATTAGAGCCTCAAAAGCAGAGCTCAGCTTGAGAAGGTTTAGGGAGTCACTGCACTGCAGGACTGAATGAAATATTCAGCACATAAAAGAGGTCCCCAAATGTTTTTTGTATTTGGGATAATGACACCAACCTGACTGCTATTTATGTATACTTTTGCCTAACCATCGATTTTTTTTGCTGCAAGAGATTTTAAAATAGTATACTTGTCAGGTAATCACGGGTCTGTTTTGATTGTTGGGGAACTTTGGCATTTGGAAGTGTAATCATAAACATCAGCTTTTCCTCAAGCAGGAAGTTACTGTTGTAGGAAAAACTGATAGAAGGAAAACTGAGCATCTGGGGAAAAGTTACCCAGCAAGAGATTTTGCTTGTTGAGTAAGATGATTTAACGTGAGGTGACAGCCTGACCCATAACCAGTAGTGAGGTATGCAATCTCAATTTCTGTGCTTTCACGTAGTGCTGTGCATGTGTGCAAGCAGACAATAAACCTCCTTTGCTATTTCTTTTCCCTCAACACCCTATAGCTTCTCTTCTAGGTTTTTCTTCCCCGTGAGGTCAATCATGTCAAGCTGTCCAAGTATCCAGTGACCATTCCCACCTCCCATAACCTTTGCTTTCCCGATCTTTACTCCAAGCGTCACTCTAGTACTTACTTTCTTGATTATATAGCTACCCACGTCCAATACCGGTAATGGGGTGAGATCAGGGGGAAAAAGCCTGCACTGTGAAAAATATCCTTTACTTTTAATTTAGGCTTATGCCAGGCTGGCAGGGAAAGAAAAAGTCCAGCAGAGTATGCTCTGTACATTGAAGAAAACTCAGAAGAGAGACAGTACTTAATATTTATTTGTCTTGGGTTTGTATCCTTCTCTCTGCCTTTTGTCCTCCACATCTTTCAACTTTACCACTCCCTTTTACCTTTGCTGTACTAGCCCAGGAACTTGAAACGAGGTTTGAAGCACCTCAGGGATTTCTGTCCCTGTAAGTGGTGTCTCACAGAACACTCCATTTTGGTGTTCTACAGGGTCACTGCTAATGTTTCCAAACTCATCTGCTTGGTAGCGGGTGGGAAAATCTCCGAGTATCTGAGGCTGTTGCAATATTTGCCCATTCAGTTGCCACATCCTGAGATTCTCCTGCCTTCAAAGATGCTGGGTGTCATTTAGCCAAGTCTGTACTTCCTGTTAGTCCTCTAAACTCTTGCAGGTTACTCCTCTAACCTCTTTCAAGTTATTTCTCACAGTGCTGGAATCTTAAGGTTTTGAACCTGACCTTAAAGTTCCATTTCATATAGTGCTTACACAGGCATCCCCTGAGCCGTAGGGGTCGGGTCAGTTTGGAGCTGTGAACTTTCCCAGTGTTTCAGTCCCAAGTTCTGCATCCCAGTGACTCAGTACCAACAAGTAACAAGCCTCACACCCTTCATACACAGGCATTGAAGGGGGCAGCCTAATAGACTTTAAAAGTTACAAGCTTTTATGTTTTGCCATCTGGGAACTTCTGATACCTGAATCCAAATCCACTGTCCTCTATATGGCTGGAAGGGCTGGGAAGCACTTAGGGTTTGGATCAGTCAGTTCCAGAGCTGCCACTGAGCAAGGGTGGAAGCTTTTATGGTTTGTGCAATTACGCTTAAGTGAGTAAAGAGGGCTTTCAGACTGTACAGTGCCTGAAGTTAGGGCATGGCAGATTGAAATGTGCTGCTCCTGCACGCTCCCTGTGGCGCTTACTATTGGCACACTGGGCACCACCATGGGGTTGTCTGATGGAGAGGTTTTGTGGCTGGATCTGACCAGTGGGTTGCTGAACAGCCTTAGGGTGGCAAGTCGGCTTCACATTTCCAGAAGATGAGCAGGGAAACAGCACATACACAAAGCAGGATCTGAATAGTATAAATAAGAGCAAAAACAAGCTGCAAAGAGGTAAAAAAGGTGTTCAGAAGTCAGAGATTTCCCAAGGGTCAAACCTCCAAGTTTACAGTACAGTTTGCTATTTTCCACTTCTTTTGGAACTCTTTTAAAAGCAATAAGAGGGCTTAGATTTCACACTTCTTGGGTTTCCCTCTCCTCCGTGGCTGAGCTTCTGACTACTCTCAGTTGCAGGAACCCTAAAACCAGAAGTTCCTCCTACACTGCTGCAACACCCAAGCAGTTGAGACAGAGCCCAGAAAAGCTTTCATTGTGAAGGTGATAGAGCTTATTTCTCTCCCAAAGAAAAGTGTCTAAAACTTAGATGCTTAGTCTCAAAGCCATGACTTGGGTCCTTCTGTGCTCAGAGGACACAAAGCTGCCTCCAGACAAACAGGTGGCAGGAGAGGAGAAGTCATGTTCCAGACAGAATTGACCAGGGGCAGATAACTCGGGTAACCCTTAAAAAATAGGCAGTTGTTCCTCTCCAGATTTAGAGAGGTGACTGTTTTAGAGCATCTACTGCATGCACCTAGAGTCTAAAAGGGTTAGAAGAGAAGGATGATAGTGAAGGGAAAGAGAAGACAGCAGCTGTATCTTGCCAACTTGTAACTTGGTTGCCTATCAACAACTTCATCTTAAAGAGAATCAGTCTGCTGTCAGGAGCTTCAGAGCCCCTCTGTACTCTGCTAATCTCCTGTTATTGCTTATTAGAAGTGTCTTAAAGCAGAGTATGCATTTTCTAACAGAAGCCCCAATTGCTACATTTGAACATGATGTATCCTCTCCAGTGCGTAGAGCCCTTGACTTATCTTAGACAACAACAGAGAGGTGCTTTCCTTGCTCAGCCCTTCAGAATCCTGCACTCCTCAGTCCCTCAGGGCAAAAGCCCTTTTGGTACAGCAGTTTCTCCATTTGTGTGGCTCTGTTAACCACCATTAGCAGATGAGAAGTACCAGCTGTGTAATCACCTGACAAAGAGTTTCTCCTCAAACTGGGCCCAAAATATTTGACAGCCCATCTTTAGGCTGAGACTTGCTGTAGCTGTTACTGGTTGTAAGCACAGGGTCTGCTCCCCAGCCCACCTGGCTCTGATGTGCGCTCACCCACAGACACGATTTCTGGATCCCACACCTCTCTGTCCAACTTGCTGCTACTGGAAACATCTGTCAGTTTGTTAACACTTGTTCATCTGCCTTTCCCACTGCTATTCCCTCAGTAAGCCTGCAGGAAGGTGGGCTCAGTGCTCTGGCTTCGTGTGAGGTGTGTTTGTGTGGCAGCTGCTGAGCCTGGCTGCATGTGCCCCATGGAAATGAGGGAGTGCTCCCCTGTGTGTGTGCTGACCACTGAACTAGGAGGGCTTATCTTTACCAGGCTGCCCAGGAATGTATGAGGAATGCATGCAACTTGGGCCATCACAGCAGGATGTTCCCTTGCCATTTTCTTGGAAAAGCACGGTTGCTGTGTGAACTGCATGGGGGAAGAGCTGGCTCTGGGTAAAGACACATCCCCGGTGCTGCCCAGGGTGTGATCATACACATAAGACTCTGGAATGTAATTTGCTGTTGAGAGCACCCTTTCCCTCCACCACTTCTTCGTCATTGCTTGCAAACCACCTACTTCTCCATAGCTTTACCTACTTTTTGAAAATTCCTCTCAAGCTAGTTTTTCATCAGCATCTTTGAGAAGAAGGGGCTGCCAATCTCACAGTCACCCCATGTATGTCTCAGAGCTACACAACTACCCTTACTTTTCCGCCCACAATGCCTGGTACCAGCAGTGACCAGGGAACCTGAGCAGCTCAAGAGCTCTCCTGGCCCTATAGCATGGCTGTCACCCTTTGAGGATGCTGTGAACTGTTAAACCACTACAGAGCCCCTTCTCTTTGCCCATCTCACACTTGAAATGTAGTAGATGGACCATGTTTTCTTCCCAGTAAAGTGTAGATAACACCACCAACGTAATGCTGAAGGATGAAGCCAGGGATTGCTTCCTATCCCCACAGCAAAACCACACAGTGCTACTTGGGTGTTCACCATCAGAGCGAGAGCACTTTTGCTACTTAAATGCTGTCAGCAAAACCTGCCTGATGGATCAGTTAGCACAGAATTCCTGGTCTTTACAGCAGTAGGAGATATTAATAAGGAATTACCTACAGATTTCTGTGTCTGCAGATGAATGTGTTCACAAGTCTGTAAGCCTTTAGCCTTGACAGAGTGGTAGGTTGTAGTCTGGAGATGACCACCAAGGCCAGCAGTGACAAGTGGCCCTTGGCAGCTGGAGGTAGCCGGTCTCTTGGTCTTCTGTTACTGTTCAAGGATAAACTTTCCTTCATCTTGCTGTCTGACATAAACACGCTCTGAATGATGGACAGGAAACTGATATTTTTGGACATTTTAATCATCAAAACAAATCAGAGCCATTTTTTCCTGCACATCCAAGTGATTGAATTTTAAAACAACTCCCCTTCCCCGAGATGGAAGGAGCTGAGCTAATGCCAGTACATGTACTCTATCCAATTTTATTTATTTCCCTGGAAGTAATTTTCTGTCTTAAAATGCAGATTTTTCAAAATCCACCGTTTTCAGGGAAGGTGGTTCTGCTGGAGTATTTGACAGTGAAAAGCTGAGCAGAACAGTTTGAATATCTTCATTTTTGCTACATAGCAATAGCAATGCTTAGCTGATAAATGGAAGTGAGAAGAAAATTAAAATTTAAGGAAAAAAACATAAGAGGATATTTTGCCGTTACTCTAGTGCAGACATTTGATACTGCTGAAGTGAGAGAACCTAATACTATCTAAACAGGGCCTGGGGAGAACCACCTGCTGAAATCTGTTGGCACATTTGTTTTGCAAAAGCCAGTGTAAGTTCTTGTCATGGCACTGAGGAGAAACCCCAGCATCCAGCTGGCTCTGATGGACATAGGTTTGGCAAAGCCATATAAGACATCTCATGTCAAAAAAGAAAAAAAAATTAAGCCTGAATTAGTGTGAACATCATCTCTCCCTCCACACCTAAGCTGATGAGAGCGATGAGTGATCACCTTCTTTGCAAGTGTTGCCTGCAGTTCCTTGAAGAGGCTGGTGGCACCCACGTAGGCAGTGTGAGAACAGCCCCTGCTCCCCTCCTCTGCAGGGGAGAGTCCTGGATGCAGCATGTGCTTGGCACTGCCTGTTCCTCCCAGGAAAGCAGATCCTTCATCTGGCACCTGAGCCTCTCGGAGCTGCAGCCGTGCTTCCCACCCAGCATCTGTCTCCTACCCCTGCAGATGGGCACGCTCCAACCTTCATCTCACACATCCCTGTAGCCTTGACTTGATGGAAGAAGGTGTCACACAGACACAGCAGGAGTGGGCTCATGGGCTCTCATTCTCCTCTCCTGGATTTTAGTATGAGCAGAAGCAATTTCACGAAAGCACAAAGGCACAAACTGGGAGAGAGAGGAAACAGGACCCCTCCATCTATATCTTTTTCAGGGTTGGAGATGGTCACCTTGAATTTGGGAGATGGTGAACTAGAGGAGAAAGGTGCAAAGTGTCAGTGAAGCAACAAGAAACATGCTTGGGAGAAAAGAAAGAATAATTAAACAAGGACTGAAAGCAGACATTTATTGTACTTCTGGAAATGCTTCCAAGCTTGAAAGCATCTGAAGTACGGGAAAAACTGTTTTGCCGTCATGATCCCAGGAGAGAGGGGCACAGTTCTTAAAGTATGTGAACTTCAGAGAAATGCAGACATCTGTTATGGCTATGAAGCCTATATTTTATTTTATTTTTAATTGAAAGGATGTTTTGAATTTTTCTCACTAGCTGTTTCATTTATTCTCCAATCTAGTTAGAAATCAGCTCCTACCAAGGAACGGACCTCAAGAATAACTCAATGGGAAAACAGTCATGAATCTCTGAAATTAAGTTCTCCATCGGAAACATGGGACACAATGCAGCACACAGGGACTTCAGTACAGGGGAGATACACCTGGTGGGGCACAAGGCATCTCTGCCATGGGCACGTTACGCCCCCTCTCTCTGCCTAGGTGCTTGGAAGATATCCTGAATATGTCTTCCAGGAGGGAAAAGCCTGGCATTTCTCTTCTGCATGAAATGCTGCCTGGTCCATGGGGCCCTCTGGGACCAGTCTGCCTGTGCCGAGACGTCAGTAACTTTCCACGTCAGCTCCATGAGCACAATTCCTGTGCATAACTGTCTGAGCATCTTTAGTCTCTGAAGATCTCTGTGATTTCTGCCGCTTCCTTTGGCGATATAAATAATATGGTCTATTCTTAGCTCCACAGCAGTATATTCAAATCTTTATCTAAATTCTGCAGAATTTTCCATTTCAGATGTTTGGGCTTCCAGAGGCAGACTGCTACTTATCCCATGCATGCCATTATTCCTTTGACACATGATCTGAAAATTCAATTATCAGACCAATTACTGATTTTACTGAAATTTACAAGGAAAACATTAAAGTTTGATTAAGTGAGAATTCCCACTGGACTGATCAGCAGAGAGACCAAAATTAAATTGTATTTTTAATAGCTTCATCCTGTTGCAATGCTTGAGGAGTATCTGACTGTGAAAGCCCATTGCCAGAAAACAAAATTCTGAACTCTGAGCAGCTCAGCAGAACCTTCAGCAGAACTCTTGAAAGACGTCTTTCACTCATCATAAAAATGAGTACATGCTGTTCAAGTGCCAGAGTGGGGCCAGGCCAGTGGTGTCAGAGGTGCCTTTCCAGCAGCAGCCCTGGGAGTGAGCATTTCATATGAATTATACATGCAGCTGAAGCTAAGTAGAAACAAGATGGGGTCCTAACCTTTGCTGTTGGAAAGGGCTGAACAGCATCATGTGGAGGAGCAAAGCAACAGGAAAATAACCACTTCTTATCTGGAGCTGGATCAACAGCAAAATGATATGGCAGTTATCCCATGGTAACCCAAGAGACCCGGGCTGCTCCAGGCATCAGTCTTAGATGCCTTGCACCAGAACCAGGAGAATGATGGCTGTGATGGACCGAAATGCTAGTGGGGGTTCCTGTTTGTGAGGCACATGCTCCCAAAGGACATTTTCTCAGGGTATAAAGGCTTTTATCCCTCACAGCTACCTGTGATATGCACCCAGCTCATTATGGGCAGATAAACATCTGCTTAATTGAGCCCTCTGAAAGATTGGACTGACATCTTAAAATACAACACTTGCAACCTACAGGTGTAAAAAAGCAAATTCATTTTAAACATTTGCTTGAGGAACAGATGAATCAGTAAAAAGTAAAGGACGCGGATGTAGAGATCTACAGTTGCATCATCAATTAAATGACTGAAATCAGCTTAGAAACTCTGAGGTCTGACAGTTGCTGGTTTAAAAGCTTAGGAAGGTGCAAGGTCTCTGTTTGGACCTTGTGCCTTCTCCAAGTTCTTGCAGTACCCAGAACTATGTTTCTTAACAGGGCTGAAGGTGAGGATTTGGGTGGGTTTGTGTACTGATAACACAAAACTGTTCAGAGAAAGTAGGGAATTTACTAAAGGGGGTGGAAATGTTTAAATTTGGTAAGAGATGTTAACGTCAGGGAAACACATGTCCTTCAGCAACCATGAAACTCTTCCCATCTGCACTGTGGCACTCAGTGTCAGGGTACAGGGGCTCTCACTCCCCCAATTTTCCCCACCTCCACAATATCTCTCCATCTTCCAGCATGACAATGAGGAGCAAGGAGAAGCACAGAAATGCCTTTTAACCTTCAGTCCCCATCAAATCAGAATTTCCTGATGATGCATAATGCATAAGCACTTAGTGTGTTCCTTGTGAGGAGGGGTTAATGAGTGAAATGAATTGTGTCGTGCCAGGGCCTGATTCCTTTGGAAAGCTCCTCTCCCCTTCCAGAGCCTCTGGATTTACCTTTCTTAAATAAACACACTTCAGAAATCTTTTGGAGTGTAAATAAGTCAGGGCAGCAGCAAGAAAGCAATTGCCAGTGAATAATTTGTAGAGCTGCTTGCAGCTGGCCCATCCTCCTGGGGCCAGACCTGCTGGTTGGCAATGCCGTGCTTATACCTTGATGATCTCGGTGCATAAGCTCCCTCGTTTAAAGAGGTTTCCATGATCCCCACTCATTCTTTTCCTCCACCCTCCCTCCCTTTCTGAGCTGTAATCGCCAAGACACCATTGACTGCAAGTACTTCAAACAATAACCTTCTGAATGATTTAGCAATGCAGCTCCTTCAATACCAGGTTCCTCTTGGATGAAATACATTCATATTTATGTAGGACAGAGGTTTTGGAATGCTATTAAATTTACATGGTGAGCTGGCAGAGCAGCCATCTTCATCTGATACGAAGAATGGGAAAAACAGCCTCTTCACAATAGCAGGGAAATATTTACGAACACAGAAAATTCCTGCCAGTGTTCATTACCCCAGCTGGGGGATGAGGACTGTTCACATTAAAATGGAAAAGCTTGTGAGGTTATGAGTCCATCAAGCTGGCCTGAAGCAGTGGGATGGGAAGTTAGGTGGGGTAGGTGATGCATGGATGTTACTCACTTGTTTTACAAGGCCCTAATCCTGGAGCAGGCTTTGTACAGCTTCTCATAGAAATGGAGAAGAGAAAGAAAACTTGCTGGGGTGCAGTGAAAGCAGGTAAGATACCGCATCACGCAAACTCTGGTTTGGTTATGGATGGGCAGGTGAAGGTAGCATGGCCAAAGGTGAGAGGAAGGCAATTAGCACTCCCATGGAGCAAGCAAAGCTTTGTCCAGGGCACAGGTGTCAGACAGAGAAGGGCACCAGCACCTGACACCACAGCTTAGAAGGATGTTCCCTGCAAAACACCATGCCTTAGTAGTTTGTTATCCCTAATCCAGCAACATGCAGAGCTCACGGGTGAGTTTTGAAGGCGAGACTCACCACCCCCACGACAATAAACAGAAACTGAGTTGCAAAACATTGCCTGCTGTAGACCATGATCCCTTCAGCTAAGCCTTTAGAGGAAGGCCACAGGCTTGTGTCTTGGGCCTTCGGCAGGCGTTAACTACAGATGCAGCCAGACCATGCCTAGCCCAGCCAGAGAGCGGTAGAGCTAAAGAATGAGCCAAAACACAGGTGGCGAGGGCCCATCTGCAGTGTGGGGATCATGGGCTGTGATAGAAAGGAGCATGGGCCCACAAGTGGCATAGCCCCAGCTCACCTCCCATGTCGAGGCTTGGAGCAGAGCTGCTAGAAAGCTCCTGTGCCACCTTCACATCACAGTGGGGCAAGGTCATCAAAGACCCAGCACCTCGGAGCTGCGGATGAGTGACATACAGGGTAGCCATGAGACTGGGTTTAGCATGAGCAGCCAAAGGTCCGTCAGGAGTGGCTTTGCTGACCTCTCTGTGATATGGAACCAGCACCATTGCTGACACTGACCAGCCCTGTGTGTATTTGCCATGTCTGGGTTTGGGGAGCACTGTGCTGCTCGCCAGCTCAGCCCCATGGCACTGTTCCCTGTTGCACGAGCACTATGTCAGTGACATCATAAGCCTGGGATTGTTTGGAATGGCAGTGCTGAGGCTGCCCACTCCTGCAGTGACTCTGGAAGGATCAAGCCAAGATCAGTGCACCCAAGGATAGACTGGTCAGGCAAGCTTTCCAGTGAGGGAGGAGAGCGTCAGAGGAGGGATGCAGGGCTGCCGAGCATAACACATCCTTCTCCACCTCAGAGCTGGCCTGCTTCTCCCTTTAATGTGAGGGGCCCCATGTTGGCAGGAGAGATGTGACCCCAAGCAGCTGAGCGCCTGTGACCTTTGAAGGGCCTGTGGCATTTTTTACAAGAGCACAGAGGTATTTACAGCGACACTGTGGCCAACCTCCAAAGTGCGCAGATTACTTTTGGTCTCCTTAAATATTCTTTGTGGTGTCCATCGGCTCTAGAAATGCCAAAAGCGCTGGAGCAGCTCCAGCTGAAACAGATAACTTGATGTTATTCATTTGGCAAAGCAGCGTTTTCACCTCCCGTCCTGAACTGTTGTGCGTGGTAAGCAGGCTGTTCAATAACCTCTGCGTTTAACCTCAGCAGCAGCTGCCCCCCAGCCATTGTCACAGTGGTGGCTCCGTGGTAAATAAGGAGTTGGAAGGAAGAAGTAGTATGGAAACGTATGATCCCTTTATAAAACTCACTGGGCTGTAGGTGGCAAATAACTTCAGCGATTCCCAAATGGCCTCAAAACATAGCGGCTGCAGAGGCAAATTAGTCATTTTATGCTCTAAATGCTTAATGTCAGTGCTAAAAATGAAGAGATGGA
The DNA here is from genome assembly GCA_013397725.1 of Rhagologus leucostigma. NCBI lineage: Eukaryota > Metazoa > Chordata > Aves > Passeriformes > Rhagologus > Rhagologus leucostigma. The sequence goes on from VZTD01004782.1 coordinate 2,193,029, forward strand.
AGAATGTTGTGGAGAAGCAGATCAGGATGCGGCCAAAAACAAACCCCATCCTCATCTGGTGTAACTCGATGTGGAGCAGCAGCAGAACCAGCAGAGCGGTGCTGGCTGACGGCCGCTGCCCAGCCAGTTCTGTGAGCATCACTGACCGAGCAGCGCTACGGGAGAATGACCCATACGATGCTTCAAATATTGATACTGAAAATCAACGGTCTCCTCCCATTTCTTACAGAGAAAATGTTTGAGTTGCAGAGTTCGAAACAGAGGCCAAAAAGATGATTTCAAAGATGCTGTCCACTGACAGGCCGAGGGACATGAAAGGCCCAGCATGAGGCTTTGCTCCTTTTGTGGGAAATAAGGAGGGGAGATAGGAAGCTGGCATTGCGGAACAGAATTTAAAAAAAAATAAAGGACTAACAAGTACAGGCTGTGGTGTGCCTTGAGAGGGATCAATGCAGCAGCTTTCCGACGCGGGCTAACTGAGGCAGCAGTAATGCGGACCGGGAGCAGCAGAGCCCATGGCTCTCACCCCAGGACGGGCAGAACAGGAGCTGCTCGGAGCCGACCGGTCCAGCTGGTGGGTATTGTATCCACAGGCTTTGAGCTGGGAATGGAGCCTGGTTCTCGGGCTCTTTTCCTCGTTTGATTAGCTCCTTTTCCTTTGGCAGCTGAAAGGACACTTGGCAGCACCAGGGCTTCACATCTTGTTGAGTTGAATAGGAGGGAGCAGGGTTTTGGCAGGGACAAAAGAACATACCACTGCTCCATCAATGGCCTCATTACTGAGTGCTGTGGCTCACAGGGAGCAGCAAGGAGCGAAGGAGAGCTTGCTTCTGGTAGGCAGACACGGGTTGGAAATGCATTTCCAGCTTGACCTATTACTCTGAAGATACCAGCTCAAAGGCAAGTTGAAAGCTTGACAGTTTTTATCTCCGGAGGAGATGTAAGCGTGTATTGTCTATCCCTGGCTGAGGGTCTGGAAGCCAGCCTGAGTGTGTGTGTATCTGTTGAGCCCAAGTCAGTGAGCTAAGCCACCTGAAGCAGAAGAGTGGCACAGAAAATTAAGGGGCAGGTTTTTAGGAGGGGGTTGGAGTGCCCTCACTGCTCAACAGATGCTTATCACCTGGTCGTGTTAGGACTTAGGGTAACAGGTGTGTTGTCCCCTGTTCAGGCCTCTTGAAAAACTAAAACATGAGACATTTGAAAGCAAATATTCCAAAGAAGGATAATACAGCCACCCAGTTGGCTGTATTTTAGCTCTTATTTATTCTATAAATTTATTGTAGTATAAATCAATACTATTTATTCATTCAGACATAATGACAAGACTGTCCATGCAAATGCCATTAACGACCTGAGCAGATGCATTTTTAAAGACATCTAGGTGAGAATTTTTAACAAGCCAATAATAATCCTGCAAAGTCTATTTTCTCTATCATTATGTCCAAGCGATGGGATTTTCAGGAACATTCACTGTTCCCTGTTGCTAACACTGTACAGTCAAGCCCAGTGTGAATCAGGTTAGGTCAATACCAAGTACCTTGGAAAATACCAACTCCTGTATTAATATTTTGAACTATTTTGACAGCCAGTTGTACAGAGAGTATCACACAATTTATGTCATGGTTAAGTGGGGGTGAGTCCTTTGAAAGTGGTCCAAGAGTATTTGGAAGTGAAAACTCAATGTGATCTGTAGGAATCATTTCACATAGAAGTGAAGTTCAGCCATGTAGGGATGAAAGTTATGGCAGTGGAAGGTGATCCAGGAACACGGCAAAGGAGTTTAGGATAGAAAATTATCAAGTGCACAATACTCTTAGTGGGTACTTGCAAGAAGGATGAAATGGAGACAAGAAGGTAAAATGGCTGTGGTGGTTTTGATACAAACATCCAAGTCCCATGTTCTCCCAGTTCTTAAGTCTCATCCCTACTGGTCCATCCTCAAGCCCCAGGAGCTCCCTCTTGCCCAGGTTTTCCCCCACTGAATGTCCCCTGGGAAGAGAGGGAACAGAGTGACTGGTCAGACTGGTTGTCCCCCACTTTTCCAGCAGCCCATGCCTCCCGGCCCTGCGCTGCATGTACCCGACTGCTCTGCACGAGTCAGGGAGGGTGACACACCCGCACTGCCCGTCGGGAGCAGTGGTGACAGCAGACAGGCCAGCTCTACTTCCCTGCAGGCTTTCCATGGCAGCCCTCCAGCTTTGGGCAGAGCTATAGGGACCAAATTCCAGCCTTGCTTCTCCAGGGCAATTTCAGAGGAATTCCCTGAAGTTAAGCTAAATTTAAAACCATTTCTGGGAGGAGGAGTGAGAAGCAAACCTCATCATCTCAGAACTTGCTCAGACAGAGGCTCTGCTCCGCATACCAAGATGAATAATAAATAGCAGTCATCCATCCATGTGGATGGATTGGCTCTGCCCACAGCAGAGGGTGTGAAAAAAAAAGTGTGAGGTGAGCATTTCCCATCAGCTCTCCCTCTGGAAACCTCTTGTTCATATGATATTGATTGAGAGAAGGTACAAAGAAAAGACATTAGTTAAATAAAATGTTTTAACATCAGGCAGGACATCAATGTCTGAGTTGTTCATCATCCCACAGAGTCTCTGAGGAAAAGGAGAGGGAGAGCTTGAGCCTGAGGCTGACTCCAGTCCAGGGCAGAGATCAGCACTAGCACACCCTAATATCCTCAATCCCTCCTGGCCCCTCCAGGGAAACGGCCAGGCTCCCTCCTCCTCCCCTCCCTGTGTCAGGAGTCCACTTCAGGCATGGTGGAGCTCCGTGTAGGTTGTGCTGCTGAGGAGGTGAGAGCCAGCTCGGAGGAGCTCCTGACCCAATGCCTGTCATGTTCCCAGGGCATCTGTGCTACCTCCTGGGACACAGAGGAAAAGCTCTGGCAGCTCACTTGGCATCATGATGCTCAGCTTTTAGGCATTCCCATGAGACACGAGGGAGAGGAAAGACAGGAGCAGTGCATCTGCAGGCAGGCGTCTCGGCTGGCGCTGGAGAGTTTCTCCCCTCCCTGTCTGATATCAATCCCATAAATGATCCCGGGGGCATTTGACTGCAGCAGTCACTTACGTAAGGGCAGCTTGCACGTTAAATGCACCGTGGTGGAGCCCCAGACCTGCCCGCCTGCCCGCCCTCTTCAAGGGAGGGTGCTGTCAGACAGGGGCCATGGGTGTCATGGGTGGGACATGGGGGACAGCGGGGTCTGTGCTTTCTCCATGCCTGATGCTCCAAGTCTGCTATCCGGGCAGTGGGGTCAAAAGGCCGTAAGAGCAAAGCCATCCTTGCAGCCGTAGTGAAAGGACTGACTGCAGCTTGGACTGCACACGGATATTAACACACAGCACGGCTCTGGAAACCTTGGAAAATGGGTGAAAACATGTTTCTTTCCTGGAAGAACTGGACGGACGCTCTGGTGCTCTGGCAGCTCCTGCCTGCCTCGCTGCCCTGGGCTGTGGAGGGAGGAGGCAGCTCTGGCAGTGGGAAACTGGGGTGGCCAAAATCAACTGTGAGCTGCAGCCCTGGGACCGGGGAAGTCTCTGCCTTGGACAATAGATTATTTTTAACTAGCTCCAATCTTCAAACACTGTAGCTTAAAAAAGGGGGGAAAGAAAAGAATAGCTGATTTGTGCAAGCTCCCCTGCTCCCATTAAGTCTGTGGAAGTGGTGCTCTGCATTTCAATGGGGGCAGGACTGAGCTTCTCATGAGATAAATTGCACCCTGTCCCTTTGCATGCTCTGTGCAGCTACTCCTGGCTTGCTCAGCTTCACTCTTTCCTGGCCCCCCTACGAACACCCCTCCCTCTCTGAAACGCTCCCCAGCAGATTTTTTTGTTGTTGTTGTCATTTAGCTATTCATTTTCCATAGGCTGCCTTCATTCCCGTGGCCTTTTGCAGCTAGGAGACAAGATGTTGCCTTGGAAACAAAGCCCCTTAGATGTTTGGAGTCTCTGGGATTGCTCTGTCTGCTCCCGAGTACTTTTAGGTTATTTTTATTAACCACACAAAGATGCAGCAGGCTCGTAGCCAAGGCAGAAAGTAGCCCTGGGAGGTGGAGGGAAGGCAAGAGTCTTACTGACATCATTCACTCCGCTGGGGATCATTTTTGCGATGCACCATGGTCTGAACGCCTGCGAGAGAAATGGCATCTCCAGAGAGTGCTGCACAGGCAGGGCTGTTCCTGGGGCTGGGATGGCTGCAGGCAGGCAGAGCCGCAGAAGTGCCAGAGAGAGAGGCTTGCCAGGAGAGAAAAAGCAAAAGTAACCAAGAAGGAAAGATAGAGAGGAGCTAGGAATCGAAGACATTTGGATTTCTTGGGGTTTCTCACTTTCCAACTAACTGGCTGTACCGTGGAGGGACCCACTATGCACTCTGCTTCCGAGATGTACATGGTGACTATAGCCCTGCTGGGCTGCTTATTTTAGAAAAAATCAGATTTCTAGACCCATTAGGCAGCTGTGAAAATCTCTGCTCCAAGGTTTTTATTGGCAATTCTGCTCTGTGCCACTGGGCGAGTCCAGGGCAGCACAAACAGACCCCAAGCCTGAGCTTTGCTCTCAGCTGGATGGCTGGAGAGTGCTGGTTACTTCTGCCCCAAATCTGTCTGCAGGAGAAGTCTGACCCCTTCTGCAAAGGGGCTCTGGGAGGCAGTCAGGCTGTACTGTTCTCACGTCCCATTATCCACTGGCATCACTGCACGACACTGCCAAATCCCACTCCCTCCATGGAGGACATTTTGGAGTAGGCTTTTACTCCTTTTTCTGCAAAGATGTAGAAAAAGAAACAAAACAAAAGCAGATTAAAAGAAGCTCCCTAATCCCCAGATAGTACTTGAAATATTTCCAGCCCAGCCAAAGTATTTCAGAAAAAAGTGAATATATATAATTTTCCAAGAAATAATCAGGGCAGTATTAAGCTCGTGCCTTGCTACTCATGTCAGCACAGTCCTCTGCTGTGTCCAGCCACCAGGGAGGGCTTCCCACTGCAGCAGCTGCAGACCCAGGGAGGGTGGCACAAAGAGAGAGGGAGCACACAGGGGAAAGAAGGAAGGAATGCCCTGATACAGGATGAACCTGAGAGATGGAGGGTGAGGACCAGCAGTGCCACACCCCCAGAGATGAACACCAGCAGGTCACAGTCACGGGGAGCCTCAACCGTGGTGCTAAGATGGTGCAGTCATTTCCGTTCTTGGCTACAGGCAGGCACTGGTGCCATCCCCACTGTTCTGTGGGGCTTGAGATGACCTGTAATGGCAGCAAAGTGTTTTAGGGGGGATCCACCCTCTGTCCTCTATATGTATCACATAGGCTTACACACAAGAGAGCAAATCTGTTGTTTTGTGGCATTTTCCACCATAGCTGAGCCTCACAGATGCCCCGGCTAGCAAGATGCTCCCAGATTTTCTTATCCCTTCTGGTGCATCCTCACCAGAGCGAGGAAGTCTGCCTCACCCTCACAAGTGTCATAAATGATGGGTGCTTTTTTCCCATTGTTGCTGATTTTCCTTGTCATTACTACATGATGCCATGGTTACAGAGATGTAGGACTAATCCAGTGACAGCAGTTTATGGGCTTTTTTGGTTTTGATATTCTTTGATGCTATATTTGTGCCAGAAGAATAAATAATAAATACACACAGCAGCATCAAAGATTTCTTCTGGCCCCCCAGCCTATTTCTGCCTACCCTTGTTAAGCTGTTAGAAAGGTAGTTCTCTGCCAGCCACTTATTTTATGAACTGTCCTCTCATCTAATGATGCACCTGAGGTCCCATTTATCAATATGCTCTGAAAAGAGCAGTTAATAAAAATAAAGTCCCTCTTAATATCCCTGAGAACAGCTTCCACTGGAACAGCAATGTTCACACTCAACCCAACCGGTTCCTTCCCTTCCCTCTTATTTCCCTTTCCCCCTTCTTCCACTCCCACCCTCCCCCTATCAAAGGGTTGGGGAACTTTCTCGATGCTCTTGTAAGGAAAATATAGGACATTTCTTCTCTGCAGCAACCTGAAACAATGCATGAGCAAATCTGTTGGTGTGTGATGTGCCTCAGGTCCGGTAAGGAGGAACTTGCTGGAGGTTAGTCTCTGTAATCCCTGCTGATCAAAGGAAGAACTCCTCCAAGCATGTTACAAGCACCCAAGTCTTGATTTTGCTGGAAATACAGCAGCAGGGAGATTTAACTAAAAATTTGTCTTTCATCTGCTCTGAACTCTGAGGCTCCTTTTAAGCAGCCACAGATTCCTTGACCAGTCACTTCTCAACCTCAGCCCCATCAGATGCAGCTTCCACTCACAGCAGAACCTCAGCCAAATGCTCCTCTACCCCCATCTCTTGGAAATTCTGGTCCTCCCTGCAGAGAAGAGTTCACAGTCACCTGGAAATTAAGAGGGAGAGAAGCTAAACAAAGACTGTAGTAGTAAGAAGTCATAGGCAAAATTTTGCTAACCAGTCACTCAGTGAATTACAACTTGTTTCAGTCTATCCCCTTCACAATGTTAGTATCATAGAATCCTAGAATGGTTTGGGTTGGAAGGGACCTTGAAGATCATCTTATTCCAACCTCCCTGCCATGGGCAGGGACACCTCCCACTAGATCATGTTGCCTAAAGCCCCATCCAGCCTGGCCTTGAACACTTTCAGGGGTGGCGCATCCACAGCTTCTCTGGGCAATCTGTGACAGTGCCTCATCACACTCACAGGGAAGAATTTCTTCCTAATATCCAATCTAAATCTGCCATGTGTCAGTGTGAAGTCCTTCCCCCTTGTCTGGGGTCACCCTGCATCTCCATCGCTGGTTGTGTTGCAGCCAGAGACCAAAACCCAGGAAGTTACCACACCCACAGAGGCAAAGACAGGAAGCACATGCTTTACTCATGACCTCTCTTGGGTATTTGCTTTGGGAACTGCTGCCAGTGGCAATCCTAAAACAACTGCAGGTTTGCACACTTCCATCTGCACACTTCCATTGTCTCTTTCCGTGGAGGTTGCCCAGAAAATACCGATGTGCATTAGGGCAAGCTGGGCAAAGCAAAGCACTGCTATCTTTTCTGAGATCCCTCTTCCCAGAGTACTTAAGCTTTAAACAAACAAGGAAAAGTTGCTTAAGTTTGCAGAAGAAACTCCATTCTTGCCTATTACAATGCCCCATTAATTCATTATCTAGCCAGATGCTGGGACAGCTCTTAAACCCCAGTGCCAGCATAGCCCCAGGTGTCCTGGTGGGCAGGTGGCAGACTTTGCACACCTCATTTTGTTCCTGTAAAGTGCAGGTCAAACCTAAGGAAAACCCCTTCACTGCAAGAAAAACTCAGCAGTGATCATCTTGTAGGACATTGGGTGAAAGTGCACAGGACCAAAAACTAGAAAATTTGAGGTGATGACAGTCAAAATAAAGACAGAAAATAAGCTGTGAATGAAGGACTCCTGATGAGAAAGTTCTTGTACTTATTAATAGACCTGGACAGAAATGTTTGATGAAATTGCTAAAAAACAGTCTGAAATAAACCAAAAACATTTGTAAAATCTGGTCGAAATCTACAAATCCAGTCAAAATCTACAAATCCAGTCAAAGTCTACATGTAGTCATGGACAAGAGGAAATTATGTGAGAATTTTTCAAGAGGATTTTGCATTCCTGAAAGGACAAAGTAATTTGGTTTCATTTTTCCAACTTTTCATTCAAAAGCAAAATTTTTGTTTGAAAATTGACATACTTCTAAAAAATAATACTGAGCACCTATGTAACTCAAAATATTTTGACAGGACTTAAGGCAAGTGCTTTGGCTGGATGTGAAATTAAATTTTTCAGAGGATTTTGGGTTCACAGGAGAATCCGTGTTTCATCCAAGATGATTTTTTACACCACCTAATTTTTCAGTTCTGCTGCCAAATGGAAGAATCAGTATTCTTTGGCTGCTGTGATGCCTAATGTCACATCAGCAATGCAAGAAATAATTTTGAGACCCCCTTCCCACATCAGGCACAAAGCTTGAGTATGTATGGCAAACCCACTGACTGCTCTAGCTGTTTCAGTGGAGAGCAGTAAGAAATCCCTACCCAGATATCCCCATTATGGGTTACAGAGAAGAAAAGAGACAACAAGGAGATGAAATTTAACAGGGTTGGGGCAGAGGAAGGGATTTTTCCTCTCCCTGTTGTCCTTTAAATGCGTATCTTCAACACAGATCACCAAGTAAAAAAGGACCATAAAATGAAACAGGGCTCTTTCTGGTTGGAACACCATCTCTTTCTTCAGGGACAGATGAATGTAACCCACAGACTTAGTCCTTCATCACAGAGGCACTGATAAATCTGCGAGATTAATTGTAGAGTGGAGATTAGCACCCACCATTCAGCATCAAGCTCTGAGCATTAAACTAATTACTAGGTTCCAGCACTGCACGACTTCCCAGCAGGAAGGCGCTGCCCTATAAATCATCATACACAAGTGGCATTTAGCCAGAGATGTTAAAAAAATCTTTCTCCTGGGAACGCACCCACCATAGGAGCTGGTTTCCCTTTCTGTTCCAAGGAGAAAGCCTGTTTTCCGCCTTTGTGGTGCGAAAGCTTGGAATGAAACTGTGTCCCCTCTGCCCTGCTACCCTTAACACAGTCGCCTGGAGCGATGTTGGTGTTTAAGATTAAAAATCTTAAAGACATTTGAAGAGTGGAAGATGTGCAGGCTAAAGCTGTCAGGAATTCCCAAACCCAGAGTGGGTTTCCAGAGAATCACCATCACTCCCTCTCTGTTCATCCTCAGCCGTCCGCGTTGCAATGAATGGAAAATAGCCATTTATTTTACACATGCCAGGGGCCAGTGCAGCTTCCCCACCTGCGTTCTCACTGTGGCATCTCAGGCATTTCCCTGCCGTTCACTGCAGCACAAATACTCCAGTGCTGTTACATTCTAGGGACTTTTACCTAGCAGAGGATATTAGGGAGAGGAGAAGGGCAGTAAGCTGCAAGGATTTTGCTCTCTCATCTTTACATGTTTCCAGCCTGCTCCTCAGCACTGCGGCAGAGCACTTCCCTGCGGAGCATGAAGCCATGCGGCTAATGTCCCCCATCTGTGACTCTCTCTCTCATCCCCTCCCTGGTGGGCAGTGCTGTCTGTGCCTGCATGGCCTGAAAGTCCTCGGCAAGGGATGACATTTGGGCTTTCAGGTCCTGTACCCAGCCCCTTTGCTCAGTGCTTGTAGGGCAGAGGACCCGTCGAAGCGTCCTGCTCTCGGAGCGATGCCGATGGAGCGTGCAGTGGTTCTTGGTCTCACAGGGATGCCCCCTTCTTGAAAGAGAAGGGACTGGGATGGACAGAGTGCTGTTTTCCCTCCTTCCTTTGCAGCTAGTGGGTCAGGGCCTATTTTGAGACCACTGAACACATGCTTTCTGGCTTTCCCATCCTTGCTTGGAAAATCAGGTCAGCTACCCACCGCGTTTGTCTCGCCCAGCTCTGGAGCTTCTCTGAGCTCCTCAAGAACCCTGCATTTCCTGGAAAAAAGCAAATTCAAGAAATGACTTGTCCTTCTTGCAGGTTGAGTTCTGTGTTGTTGGGTGGTGGGTTTTCCCACAGTAGTGAATGAACCACTATTTTCTACAGGACGTGGAGCTATAGGAATTCTAACTATGGTAGTGGCCAGCTGGCAGCCCAAGAGCTTAGTCTAGTCCATGCATTATCCAGTGCCTGGATTGCCAGATAGTCATCAGTCCAAGCAAACCAGGAATAGTATTTTATATGTGTTGCAGGAGGGGAAACGATGGCTATACTCACACAAGGGCTGGCAAATTTTATTTGATCAACTGCAGTATCATACAGAATGGGAATGAAGGTAGTACTGAACACAGAGCAGTTGGCCTGCTGTAAGAAACATAATAATCTATAGTATCAGTCCTGCTCAATGTCTCCCCAAATAGGAAGCAGCAGACAGAAAAAAGCAGCTGTAACAAGGTTTCAGGCTAGAGATCTTAGACCACTTCCCAGACACACAGAACTGTTCGGCCAAGACAGAGGTGATGGTGCCATCTTGGCTCCAGAAGGATATGAAAACCAGGGCTTTCCTAATTGCCAGCCAGACAGCTCAAGCTTGGGGAAGATCTGGACGTCACCATAGCTATCAGGTTATGTTTTCTGTACAGAAGAGTCTGTCTGCTCCCAGACAGACGGCAGCCCTTCGGCGTTGTATTCAAGTCAGCCAACCTTTTTGTGAGATGTTTTACACAAGGGTAGATGGCCGCTGTGACTCTGTGGAAAGCTAGCCATCTCTAACTTAACTTTTTAGGCTTAGCTTTGTTGTGTGATGGAAACTGCTAGAGAGCACTATGCTGAGCTTTTGCATAAACCCCTTTCCCAGACCACTGGGATCTGTGTCCAGAGTTTTGCATTTCCACCTCCAGCTAACGAGAGTGAAGAGGGGATGTAGTTTGGGTGCCCACCTCAAGGTAATCTCCAAAGGGGTAGATATCAATAAGCCACTGGGTAGATTTTTACCTGCTCAGTGCCTTCCAGGATCTCTCAGCAAGCCAAATGCCAAGCCAAGGTGGGAGGCCTCAATTAAATGTTCTGAGAGTAGATGGAAGGGTGCAGGAGGAAGGTTGTCTCTCCCACGATGCACAGCAGCTGCTTAATGCCAGACAGATTTCCACAGATTGAGAGGTCAGCTCTGAAACGCAGATGTGTAAGAAAGAGGGGGAGAGTCATACATGTGGCTATTTATTCAGTGTCTACAAAAACTTCTATGGACTTGGAGCTGGGCCCTAGATGTCTCTGGAAGAGGCATATTCACCAGCCATGCTTTGTTTCCAGGATTTATTCAGGCTGAAATGCTGTGAAAATCACTGACTTTTGCTGCAATGCAACCACACTTTGGCTGGGAAGTGGGGTCTGTATTTCTGAGACACTCTGTAAGGAGAAGGGGGAGGTTTTCAGTTTATGAGACACATTCTGCCGCGAAGTTACAGGACATCATTTCTCACTGGAGTAGCAGAGACACGTACTGCTGTGCCCTGAGGTCAGGATCTGGGTGCCTCACGAATGTTCCCTTCCAAGGATGTCCTTTTTGGATGCTGGATGGTCTCAAGACATCAGTTTGATTACCCCCAGGTTCATGACTCGTGATGGCCACTACTATTTTCACGAGATTGCTTGCTGATTACTAGTACTGTGCTGATTTGCCTTGTACCACCGGCCAAATTGCAGTGCTTTTCTTTTCCCCCACTGCATGGATTTTCTGAAATGTTCTGAGAAGCAGCTCCTGGTACAACCAGCCACCAGAGGAAATTGCCCCAGGGTTAACCTTTGAGATAGGCTACGTGACGAGAATCATTAATCAGAGTAAATAAAAGCAAAAATATGATATTTACTGGGATGTAGCTCACCAAAAGGAAAGGACAGTACAGTGTGCCACACCAGCTCATCTCTCCAGTGGCTGTAACACAGCATAGCTCTGTAGGGTTTAGCAGATTTGTACCACACAGCTTCACATAAGGTTTCACCTCTCCCTTAAATTTCCCCTTCCAGAAAACTATTCCTTTTGGAAAAAAAGAAAAAAAAAAAGACAGTCTCCTAGTCAGTGTCCAGGCAACTTCAAAGGATCAGAGCCAGGACTTACCCTGGGATAGTCAGAGATGGGGACCTGGGTCCTACTCCAGTGCGACTCTACAGCAGCCAGGGCAGCAGCAGCTTTGCTGGTACCTTCATAGTGCAGCTCTGCCAGTATCTCCATGGGCAGCAGTCATGGGTGGTGATGAGGAACAAGTAATTAGGGATGGTCAGTATTGGTGAGATTGAAAATAACTTGCTTGCAGCGACGAACGCGACTGCCAGTAGTGTCAGACTGCTGGGAGGGGCCCCTCTCCCTTCCAGCCAGGTAACGCATTAATTGGGCTGCGTGGCTGTTGCAAGTGAAGTCACAAGTTTGCATGCTGAGCACAGGCTGTGAGCTTGGTGACAGTGACATATGGGAGACAAATAAATAACTGCAGTTATGTCCAGGTTAGGGAGAGAATAGATCCCCTTTTGAACTGGATTTATACCGAAAGTCTGGTGCACAGGTAGGCCCATAACCCAGGGTTAGGAATGACACATGCCGACTTGCCGCTGTGTTTACAAGCTTCTTGTTCACATCTGCCTGTGGATTTCAGACCCTGCCCTGGCCTTACCGAGCCTCCTCCATTCCCCGACCAGAGCGGAGGTTTGTTCTTCAGCAAAGAGTTATTTGGTCTTTTGGCTTGATGTCTAAAGCCTGGATATATAATTTCACCTTACCAGGGTCTCTAAGATCAGCTGTCTCCCCAGGCCATGCCCAGCCAGCTTTAATTCTCTTGCTGTAGGTGGATGGAATCAGCATGCAGGAATGACACAAAGTGACAAATCCCACTGTCCATAATGCACAGCCCAAAGGCAATCAGCTCAGGTGTTAGGGTTTCATGTGCTATGGAAAATGCAAGCTCTTGGGGAGTGGCAGCAGTATGTGTGGGAATGCTGCAGTAGTAGGCTGGGATGCTCCTGCCAGATAAGAACCAGCATGAAGGAGACCAGCCTGACCTCTTATCCTCCTCCCAGACATCTTGTTCCGAAGAGACGGGAGACAGAGCAGCTGGGAAAGGCAGAGGCAGCAGTGGTGGAAGGAGCCCTGCACCATTTTGTAGCTCCTTCCAGCAATCCCAGGGGCCAAGCACTGCCTATTTTTAGTTCCCGAGGTAGCTGAAATACCACCGTGATGTTCATTAACGACAACCCTGTCGAATGGGAACTGCAAGGCAGGAGGGTAGGGGGGCTGGTTGGCCTGTTTTGTTTTGCTTTATTTAATTGCTGGCTGCAGTACAGAGGCAGAGCGTGGCGGGAGGCTCGGCTCCTCTCACCTCGGGAAAAGCAGGAGCAGGAGACTCGGGGGAGGCAGGCAGGGAAAAGTCAATCAGGCAGTATTTAAAAATCTACCTGCTGGGCCCAGGGGGAGTTGGAGATTTTAATGTCATTCCCAGCTTGAGACACAGCCTGGAGAGTGAGAAAATAAAGCGGTATCTTCTCTTCTTGGATCCTTAATTGCTCGTTAAATCATCTAACAAATGCCTGAACTCCTGGACGGCCCCATGCTCCTTGACAGAGGGACTTCAACCTTGGCAGGGGGAAGAGGTATTTTAAAAAGTACGTATTTCACCTGCTTTTTCTGGGTCTGTAAAACCAAGAGTTCGGTGGTTCACTCTGCAAAATAAAGTCTGGAATATTTTTGTTACCATTCAGCAGGAGCAATAAACTTTCCTTCGAGTTCTTCCCCTGTTTCAGCCTGCTGATTCACAGTCTGCTCTGCAGGCAGGTGTCCATGCTGTGGGAGGGCAGCCTCTCCTGTCCCCAAAAGGGACCTCCAGTGACTGCAGAGGAGCATGTACCAAAATAACCCCCCACCCTACGTCCTCGGCCCCACTTCTGGCCCAAGCAGGCTTAGAGATAACCACAGCCAGAGATGCTCCCATTCTGCCCTGTCATTGCTGTTCATCTCTGTCTTCTGCTCAAACCCTCCTGTTTTGGGTCTTACTCACGGGGAACTGCCACAAGTCTCAGTAGTTGAAAAGGTGATGCAGCTGTTCCCAGCACAGAAAATATGACGACTGTGCCATTCCCTCTGATGTTTTGCAGAAAGCAGCCTGCAGTTAAATCCATAAAACTCAGAAGAAGCCCAGACCCTGCCCAAGACAGCTGGAGAGCTTGAAATGTGCTTTGCCATCACAGACAGATGGACAGATCTGTGACTTATACCTATAAGCCCCCTAGTAGTCAACATAACATAGAAAGACGTCCTTCTACCTGACTGGAAGCATGGATGCTTTTCCTGCATCACCCATGCACAAATAACAGGGCCAAGGCAGACCGCAGCCATTAGCAGGTTTTATGTCATTTAGAGTCTGTGAAAAGAGCAGAACTGCAGCTCCAGCAGGGCAGGCAAACCATACAGATGATTTATGAATATTCACTCAGCTCACAAAGCACTCCAGGGCAGAAAACAAGCTTTTGAAATTAACTGAACTCTTCAAGGTTCTTCGTTTGTCTTGGCTTTGAGGTGTGAGTCACCAGTACTTTTTCTCCAAAATGAGCAGAGTCTGTACAGAGGGCTGGGAGGATTCCTGGGCACTAAAATATGAAGTTAAGTGCTCTGTGAGAAAGATTTTATGTTCATAAAGCCTTGAAAGCATAGAGTCCACCTCATTAAGTTTTATACGATACAGTACTGATACATACAGTGCTGAGACTTCTTCAGCCTATAAAGGCTGGATGTTCAGGGAACTTGAGGCTCTTTCATTGAGCACTGAAATCTCCAGCAGCTTCAGTCTCCAGTGCTTTCGATTTGGTGCACTGCAATTTTTCCACAATTTCAGTGTTCAACAAAGAGGCTACAGAGTTTTGATCCTGACCATGCAGACCCTGTCATACACTTGTCATTCCCATTCATACAATAAGGTTATTGTGGTGCTCCTCGATGATGGCACTTCTAATTGTACCCAGCAAAGCGTGGGCAGAGCCCGCACTCCCCTCACGAGATTTGAGTTTCTGGTCCGCACTTGATGGTTTAGATCAAACACCCTGGAAGGCAAAGACTTCCACCTGCATTTGGCCAAGAATGGGTTCGGTCTAGCAGACAAGAGACAAGGTAGTAAAACAAGGAGGTTGTCTTCACGAGTTTGCTGCACATAACACAAGGAACAAGAGCTCCTCTTTTCCAATTAATTATAGCAATAATAATTTGGTTTGTTTCATCTTGTAGAAATATGAGACATTTTCAAAGCAATGGCTAATCTGCAGATTAGCCAACATCCCAAGGGTTTCAGGAGTCTGTGGGTGGTGTGGGACATCCACTTCTTGCAAAGCAAGCAGAGGGGGTCATGAATTTGAGTGTCCTGCTTCACAAATGAGCGAAGCATCAACCGCTGTGGACTATTACTGTAGGGCTGAACTCAGCTATTCCAAGGCTGTCTAGACATTCCCATCCTAAATCTGAGACATCTTCTGGACCAAAGTTGTGTCAGAGCACTATCCTCCAGGAAAAGTTGCTGTCCCAGTGAATCTTATTTCTCACCAAAAAAGATTCCATCTGAAAATGGCCAGCTGGCCCTGCCCTCACTGCCATGCTCCGTAACTGTGGGAGATTCCTCTCCCTCTGAGTCACAGAGCACCACAGCCAGCCAAGGTGGTCTGCATTAACACGAATTAGCCCTCGTAGCAGGGGCTCAGAGCAAAGAACAAGAATTCAGGAAAAGCAATAAACCAGCATCTGGAAAAAATTGTTTCTGGAGTCTTTCTGCTGTTTTTTCTGATACAAAGCCCCTGCTTCAGAAAGGTTCCACACTTGGTTAAAGTAGGCGTCGTTGCTAACAATTTTAAATACCCTTGTACATGTATGAATTTCTTTCTGTTCCTATGAAACTCCACACGTGCAGTGCAGACTGCTTTGTCTGCTGAATATAAATACTTGTTGATGTGAGACGGATTGCACAAGGACCTTTTTCCTTGTGATTTCCTTCCTGCATCCTCCTTTTTGCCCTTTCACCTGGATCACGCAGTGTGGGTGCTAAAGCCCCATCCCGAGAAACACAGCCTCTTTACTCCTGATGGTTTGGTGAACTGTTTCTGAAATCTCTGGCTCCAGATTTTGCCTTGAGCATCTATGTGACCTCTTGTTTCTTTCCTCTGCAGGCTGATGCCAAGATGGTCTGCGATGTCGTAAGTCGGATGGAGGACACAGAGCCCTTCTCTCCAGAGCTGCTGTCAGCTATGATGAGGCTCTGGGCAGACTCTGGGATCCAAGAATGCTTCAACCGGTCCCGGGAATATCAACTTAACGACTCAGCCCAATAGTGAGTATCCCTGTTCACAGTCTTTCAAGTTAAGAAGCTGCATTTGGTTCTGTTAAAGTTTTAGCTGAAGTGAATAACCTCATAGCAGTGGAACTGAACATGTCTCTGCTTACAGTCTGGGGTATGTGTCATGTCACAGGCTGCTGCAAGGCACAAAGGATCAGGCAGGACATTCATTTCCCCTCCTGGCCAGTCTGGGGTCAGGTCTGTGACCCCGAGGCCAGGTTCCCAAACTGCTCCCAAATGACTCAAGGTAGGATTTTGCAAACAGGGATCTAGCGAATATAGGCAGATCAGCCTGTGGGCACGTCTGATGGCTCCTTTGTCTGTCTGACTGAGAACAGAAGGGTGTGATCACCTTCTTTGTACAGCAGTACAGCTCTTGGGTTTGCTTTTCTGGTAGTTGTATGGTGTACTGATAGGTCAGCTGGGTTACAACCAAGGGTAAGGGACATCTGTACTTTTCCAGGGGTATTGAGTTACTCTTGTAACACAATTGGTGGCTTCTCTACCATTAAGGACCACATCCAGATGTCATTCAATGGTGATTGTCTGAATCCATGGCTTTGGTTCATACTGTCATGAGGACAGGACATCTACCTATAAATGGCTGCCGTGGCTCTGAAGAGACGTTGAGTGTCTCCCCAATTTCAGTTCAGACCCATTTGTAATGATAATTGATCCAATTCATTGGCTTCCACCTAGGCCAGGACACGAAAGGTTTTCATCCCATGATTTCAATCACAGTATCTGTTGCAGTCAGGCAAATGTCCCCTGGCCCTGGACTGTGTCTTGGGCAAGAGTCAGCCAAAGGTGGTTAAGTATAAGCATAAGGAAGAAGCAGGCACAGAGCGATCATTTCCCCAGTTGTACCCTTGGACCTTTTGGTAGTCAGAGAAATAGAGGCTTCCCAATGGTGTCAGGGCAATGCTACATCCATGCTTTTGGCTTTCACAATATCCCATATCAGCAAGTTCACCAGCTGTTTCACGCACTCCTGGAGTTGTTATTGCGTGTTTGGATTGTTTGGCATCTCTGCTTAGGGTGTTCCTGGATATCTCTCAAAACACGAACTCAGGCACTGGCGTGGCTGCTGGTTGTGTTCTGTGTGGTGGGCCTGGTGCTCCCAGCTGCACCAGCTGCTCCCATCCAAGCTGGCAGGGCAGCTGGGGAGCGCACCTCTTGAGGTGCTGCAGCAGAAGGCAAGTGATGACACATCACTTGGCATTGATGGAAAACTGAATGGGAAACCTGCAGATGTGTGGTTGGTGACACAGCATCCTACCCAACCACGATCACACCTCAGAGACGATCCTGGCATTCTGCTGCCTTTTGATCAGTACTAGGTGGATGAAGGTTTAATCTATATTTCATTGCCTGTAATAGCAAAATCAGCTTTCTCTTGCCAGCAGCTTTTTCTTTTTTCTTTTTTCTTTTTTCTTTTTTTTCCTTTTTTTTTCTTTTTTTTTTCTTTTTTTTCCCACAAAACAGGAGTATGATGGCGTAAACATACCTTTAGAGATATAAATTATCTAAAATGCCAGTCCTAATTGCATTACAACCTTGTGGAAAATTCTTCAATTGTTTTAGAGCCAATTACCTTGAGGAAAGTATTTTGATTTTCCTTCCATGCAAGATAGCAGTTGAAAATAATAAGCAGAGCCCTCCCAATATGACCAGCTGCTGGGCAATTCATCAGCAAGAGCTCTGAAACCACAAGCAGTTTCTACACTCAGCTGAAGAGGCTCTGTGCTGTAGTATTCACAGCAATTTCAATCTGGGGTTGCAGCCCAGCCAAATGAATTCTGGTGTCTCTGACAAAATCTCTTGCATCCAGATGAGGATGGATGACCCTCCTTGCCAGGGGAGTGCTGTGCTGCCTCTCTCCTTAGCTGCACTGTGAGTCGTGCTGTGGCTGGACACCTTTTTTCTCTGGGCTGGGTTGAATGGGGAAGCTGAAGATAACAAAGTCCTTCTCATTTACAGCCCTGCTGGTGTTTAGGAGCCTCTGGTGGTTCCACCACTGGGAGCAGAGATGCTGTCTCATGGCAGGGCACCATATCACATCCTGCTGCACCTTTAGGCCCTGGTGCTATCACAGGAGGTGGTGGTGCAAGTGAGAGCTCAGTTCGCACTTGTTCACGCCCGGTAAAAAGAGGCGTATATTTTATTTAATCCTTCAGTGCTTTGGGGTTGTTTACTTTTGCATGAGTGAAATATTTGAGACAGTTTTATATTTTTTTTCCCACCCTGGGAAAAGGCTTATCTTTATTGACACCGATATTCAATTTAAAACACTAACAACTACAAAATGTGTTTTCATTAGGGCTGAGAAAAATAAATTCCAGACAAGAACTGAATTCTAAGTTCCCCAAAGTCTGAAAAACAGTGACAGGCAGTGCGCTGGACTAGCTTTTCATTTTAGGCTTCTCTTGGTGTTAAGCCGTAGGGACTGGCATTTTGCTGGCAGGAGGGAAGTTTCCTGCAGGAGTTGGGGATTGTGCTCTGTGGCTGCTCAGCACACGTCACAAAACCTGAAGGCACCAAGTGACCAGGTTGTGTTGTGGCCAGCACAGGTGAAACCTTCAGGTGTGCTCCTGGCACTTCCCTTCACCCCAGAAACCACCCACCAAATGCCCTGAATGCTTTTCAGAACCTCCCCCCACTTCTTGCTATTTCTAAGGAACCACCACCTGGGCTTATCCGAGTCAGTGCTGCTGTTGTCCTTAATTGCTCTTCCAGTGCTTTACCTTGAGTTTTTTTGAATGGCTGGAACAACAGGCCTTCTGTTGCAGCCCCTGGGAGACCAAGCCATAGGTTAATCAACAGCCTGCAAGGGTCGGCAGCACGGCTCTTACTAGTCTGTCATCAATTTCACTGAAAGTAAGTTTAATCTTTTGTGCTGGACTAAACAAGAAGTGAGTAGTAGCTCCCTCCTATCAAAGATGGGCCAGAGCACATTGCTTTCTAGCCTCTGATACATACAAATGGTATGGACTTCCTGCAAAGCTTTGTTTCTTTTAGGCTCTGAAGTCAGCCTGTCCTTAGCAAGGATTTCATAGCTACTGCAAAGGAGCAGTAGAAAAGAGCACTTTTGCAAAGAAAAAAAATGATCGAGGAAGAGGAAAGGTTCTGTAATGGACCCCCTATGTCTTGGACTGCAAAGAGCAAAACCATAAGGAAGGCAAGACAAGGGAAGAGAGTAAGATGTAGCAATTGGTTTCATCTTTTTTTGTTACTGCATTTTTTTGTAGTTCCCTAAGGCAAATTTACGGGTGGGTTGCGTTCCACATTCCTAATATCTTGATTATGTTTTTATGCCTACTTCGTCTCCTCTTCCTTTCTTGTCTCTATGCCTAGGAGCTAAATCTACCTCTGATCATCAAAGAGTCCGGGCATTGCTGATGTCTTTTTCTTCTCCAGCCAGTTTCTGTCTGTGGAAGCACATCTGTGACCCACATTTTGCTTTCAAAATCAGCAAAATAGAGGTTTCCAGCTGGTTTCCTTAATCTCCTACTTTTGTTCAGATTTTAAAATTGTCTTGTGTTTCCTAGCCTCGAGTTCCTAACTAGGCTGGTCAGTGGAGTGCAGCACATAGGGCAAGTCTGATCTTAACCACCCAGGGATGGGGACCTGCTTTGAACAACCTCCAAATTTCAGGGGGGAAATGGAGCAGACAGAGCATCCACACGAGCACTGATTTTCCGTGTGCATCTCCAAACAGGAACAGGCCCTGCAAGATGTGTAGGCAGAGACAGTTTGCAAGTACACAGACACAAAAAAGCCAGACTCTATCTCAAGTTCTCCTCCTGCTTCCAAGTACTTTGAAAGATCATTTGATAATGCCAGGGCTGTGAAACTACCGTGAAAATGTAAAATATTTTAGGCCCGCATTCAACCCATCCATCTTCACACATATCAGAGGTGTCAGGGCTAGGAAGCTTGTTGCCTTTGGCTCCCTCCATCAGGAGCCAAGGGAGGGAGAAATGCCACTGAAGAGGGATACAGACCTAACTGCTCAGTGGAGAAAGAGAGGTGCAATTGTGTTTGTTGCTCTACCACAGCTAACCACAGCACTGACATCTCAAGTCTGTGCCAAATACCAAGCCCAAACTGGACAACATTTTGGTTATTCCATCTTCAAGAACTGGTCTAGCAGTGCCTTACAGAAAAACGGCACCAGACTCAGAATAAAATACTGCAGTGCCTTTCTTCTCACCCCATCTTGTGTGGGACTGTTTTCTGATCTATTTTCCTTGCAAAAGAATTGTCTTTGCATGATGCTATCACCTTCCCTACTGATACTTACTGCATCCCACGTGCCAACACACACTTTGCATCAAAAAAGCAGTTAAGAAAGTAGAGCCAGATGTTGTTGTGATGTGGGGAATGGCTTCCAGATTGAGCCCTGACAAGGCAGCATTGGAACAGACTGCCCAGAGAGGCTGTAAAATCTCCATCCTTGGAGGTGCTCAACACTGAGCCACCTGAGCTAACTTTCAAACTGAATTTAACTTTAAAGTTGGTCCTTCTTCGAACAGGGGGATGGGCCAGATGAACTCCAGAGGTCCAACCCACACTGGCACTCTTGAGTTTGTTTTTTTTCCTTTTGCTCTTTCTCTGATAACACTGGTTTTAAAAGAGAGAAAGGGTCTTTGAGGTTTGCTGCAGTTTCCTGTGTCTAGTCATACAGGACCATGCAGCTCTATGATAATGTCCACGTCCCACAAGTCCCATGGTCTAAACATTTACCTTGCTGGCTTCACCAGCAAGGCAGACATTTAGACCATGGGACTTGTGGGACTTGGGCATTATGCACAACTGTCAGGACATGATCCATTTTAATGAGCTGCAATTGTTTCTGGCACACTCAGACTGAAGAAAGAAAAATTATAGGTCAAGGTTTTGCATTAATATTCCCATCAGGTGTGTAGATTCCATTTTCTCATCACAGCTTTTGCATTAGAATATGGTTTTCTGCACACCCGTCTTACTCGTGCCTGTCACTTGCGCTCCCTTGCATTTAATTGGAGGCAGTAGCAGCATAAATGGAACCATCCAATTAATTGGGATGACTTGCATTGCGCTGTTTATTGAACAATCCACCTTTGTGTCTTGGAGCCCAATAAAGCAGAAAGGAAAAATACATCACAAGTGTAGAGGTAGGTACATTTGTCTGAATTTATGGTTTAATTTACCCCAGTAAGTAAATATGCCCACCAGCTCTGAATAATCAAGTTCCCCCTACGACAAGCAAAACAAAACAGTCCATAAAGGCCAGAGCTGGTTGACTGGAATGACCAACCTTGCTCTATTCCCACAAATGAGATGCAAATCTATTTCCAGGGAGGAGCAGCTCTGCGAAATCTGCTGGTGCTGGCTCTGGAGTGGGGCTGTTTCTTGTCAGTGCAAGGTGAGGGAGACACAGGCAATCTGAGCTTCAGCCTGTTATAGTCTAGCAGGGCTTGGGCTTGGTAGAGGTCTTAGGTTTCATTATTATCCTCATAAATTAAAGGAATTGCTGTTGTTATATGGCTTCACCTAGGGCTGAGTGTGAGATGGAGGAAGAGCACAATAGGAAAGACATTGCTCTTTAAATCAGCTGGATGTTTTCCACTATCTCCCCATCAGTCTTCATCCACCTGGAACACCCTATTTCACCAAAATTGGGTACAAACTCTCCAGGGCTGCCTCTGCTGGCCCAAAGCAGAGTGATGCTCACCTTCCTGTCCCACCAAGTGCTGACAGGAGAGCTTCTTTGGCAGAAAACTCACAGGCAGAGGTCTGCAGGACTCTGCATAACACAGCTTCATCATAAGACGTTGGAACTCGTTGTAGTGCCCATCCCACTTGGGCCCTCTCAGACCCCAGGGCAGAGGGAGAGCTCCACCAGACTCACTGTCTTTTGGGGTACAGCTCTGAAGAGACCCAGGAGATACAGACTGCCCTGCAAGGAGGAGCAGAGAAGCTACATAGGTAGTTCATTCCTTGAGGACAAAGGCATAGCAGTACCTGCCACCTCCCTGCCTTTTTCGTTCTGCGTTGCATCGTAACAGTGTTGTGTTTGGGCTGGGATTAGTAAAATCTTGACATCTTGATTAAATTAATTGGTATTTAGTGAGACACAATTAAATGGGCTCATCATATTAAGGCTGTCCCCATTTTGGCAAAGCTCACACCCAAAAGGGTAGGAGCTGAGGTAGTTCACACTGCCTGGAGGAGGAGACACTGCAAGAACTTGGAAACGATCTCTTCTCTTTTCACATTTTGCTTAGTGATGAGGAGCAGCCAGCACTATCTATAAACACAGCACAGGGCATCCCCCCAAGGAAACCTGCTGAACCGTAGTCCTGCACCCCAGATAATCTGTTCTCATCTCCGACTGACAGACCCAACAGGAATTTCTTCCTGCCTTGTGAAGGGCTGTGGGTGACAGATTCGGCGCAGAAAGATTTGACTTTTTTTGGCTCAGGATTTGTGTATTTTTAGGCTGAAATGTCCTTATGAAACCAGCTGGAGCTGGCAGGCTGCCACCAAGGGTTGGGGTTGGTTTTTTCATTCCGTTCAGTTTGTTTTTTCGCTGCTGCCCCTATTGCTGGCTGCAGCCCCCCTCTCCCACCAGCTCTGCTCTTCCACAGGCAGCACTCACACCCTGCAGTGAGCCCCTCACTGTGTCTCCCCCACCTTTCACCCCAACCTCCTCCTCACACCAGGGCATGGCAGTGCTGGGATGCAGCTTCACAGCCAGGGAGTCCAGACTCTCCTGGGAACCCACAGCCCCTGCTCCTCCTCCCCTGCAGAGCCAGGGAATCCAAGCTTCCTTCTCCCTTTCTGCACCCTGAGGTTTGACGTACTGTGCACCCCCAGCTCCACCATCACAGCCTGCCCTCCGAGACAAACAGCATCACTCACAGAGGCGGAGGGCAGGAGATGGGGTATCTCCTGCGAGGTGCACCAGAGAGGTTCTCGGGGCATCCTATTGCTCCTAGAAGCTCCTTAGGGAACTGGATAGCCCTAGCAAGGCGTATGTCCCCCCCGTGTGTGTGATTCCTGCTTTCTGCCAGCTAGTCAGCACCCAGCTCTGTGCACCGGGGACTCTGAGCCCTGTCCCCCAGCAGCGCGTGTGACCACGTGGGGACCATCCGGCTGCTCTCAGCCTCCTGATTCTGCAGTGTGTCTGCAGGAAAATCTGTCAGGAGACCACCACGCCGAGGCTCTTCACACGGCTGGCGTCAGGTCTGGCACCATCTGTGATGCTGGGAGATGAGCGTGGCGGTGGTGTGTGGTTTCCCGATGTATTTGCTATCCGTTTGAAATCCTTAAATGGCAAAGAATGGCAGGAACGCAGGAATTTCTTTGTAGCCAGGCTCCAGGATGGAGCAAGCTGTCTTCCACACAGGTCTGCAGGCACCAGTGGTGGTGGTGTGAGGGGGAGATGCTGCACAGCCGCCTGTGCCCCCCCTCCCAAGTCCTATCCCAGAAATCATCCCAGTTTGGAAGGAAAAGTTGAAAAAGGACTTTGCTGCAGTCCAGGGAGCACATAGCAGCACACTGGGAGCTCTGGGGCAGAGCTGCCTGCCCCAGCCATGGGGTGAACAGCCCAGGAGGAGCCACTCCAGCCCAGGTCAAGCCCTGCCAAGCAGGACAGATCAGCTCTGTGTGCTCAGGATGCAGTTATCTTCCTTTCCCTCTCCTTCACAGTTTCCACTTCCTCCGTGGATCATCCCATTCCCCATCCTGCCACTGCTCAGGGCATGCACTGTGCCGGAGTGGTGCAATTCATCAGGCCCCATGGTGCAGGAGAGCTCCAAAAGCTTTTGAGTGACTGCTAGAGGTGTGCAGCTGCTGCCACTCATTCCCCCCACCCCCTCTTGGGGACCAGACAGTGCACACACATGCACCCTTCCCACTAGAAGAATGCAGCATTCCCATGCTCAGGTTAGGAGTTTTATCCAAAATCCCACTTTAAGGTTAGGAGTTAAATCCAAAACCAATCACAAGCTTAGCTAAAACTCCCTGTTTTTCAGAATATATTAAGACAACCACTGGAAAATTGCTTTTATCTGCTGCTTCCTAAACCCTCTGGCTTGTACTTTAAAGCCTTTTGTCTGTGAACAGGAGAGCTGGAAAGCCCTTTTTTATTTCTTTAAGCAAATAGCCCATCTAATATCCAGCCTTGAGGGGCTTGAGAGAACAAAAATGAAGGGGGAAAAAAAAGGATATAGCAAACATTGTGACACAACGTAAAAACACAAGATCACAGGCCTCAGAAATGATGGGTTTGAAGCACCAGATCTGTGCCCATGAAGCTCTGTGAGGAAGGCAGAGCTCCCCAGGCCCCCTGGGAGCCCGTGGTGCCTGTCGGCCGGCAGGCTGAAGCTCCTTGTCTCGGGTCCCTGGTGGGGTCAGTGACACGCTGCTGTTTGTGAGTTGCTGACGTCCACGGTGGCAAGAGTGGCGGAGGCAGCAGTAGAGCGAGGCAGGAGCTGATGGGGTTGGGCAGGCAGAGCATGGCAGCGGGGTCTGGGGGAGCCCCACGGGAGCAGAGTCCCAGCACCTGGCCAAGACGGTTCTGTGGGCTGGGATTCGCTCTGTAGAGCTCAGGGCACTGATTCTTTCACAGACTAATTGATACAATAGCTCTAATTAGCCCTGGAGCAAACAGCACTTTGTGTCTTGCTTATCCAGGCCCTGTGCTGAGCCAACAGTCAACACCCAGGCATTGAGCTGCATTTTCGATGGAAAGAGGGGAAATATGGGGTCCTTTCTCCAGGACTCAGCAGCATGGGCATGTGTTTGGACATGGCCAGTGCCATATGTGCGTAAAGGGAGCATCCTGGGAGAAACCTGGCACCAGGGGCATTTAGGTGCAAGCAGTGCAGGCGGCGAGGGGGCTGTGCTTTTCCTTGGGATTTCAGTACAGCCCTGTGGAGACCAGCACTCCAGGGCTGGGTCAGTGCCAGGGGTGGCCTTCCTGCCTCGTCTCTCTCTTGGAAACCTGACAAGGGGTTTGTTTGTACCTGTTTTTCCCCAGAGCACACACAGATGAGACTACCATTGATTTGGGCAGCAGAACCGAAGGCAGACAAACGTGATGCTGCCACAGCACTGCTCATGTGCCATTCTACCGTACGAGCTGGGCAGGAGCCCCATCAGCACAGGGGGCCTAATACACTGCAGACAGATTTTTGACCTTTTTCCTATAATTTTTTCCTAAAAAAACACACTATTTGGGACTAGCTAGTGCTACGTTCGTATCAGTCCATTCATCCGCACCTTTTACACTATTACAGTAAAAATAACAGACTGTCTATGAACTATCGTTTCATCTTCCCCATATACGTTCCCTGCCTTCAGACCACTGACATATCTCACAGATGCAAACCCAAAACTCCTGTATTGTCAGTCCACCCAGAAAACCCTGTAACCCCCCCCACCTGCCTGTCCCCCTGCCCAGCTCAGGCTCTCAGGGTATTTCTGCAGGGGCTGTCAGGGACAGGCACACACTCACTCTGCTTTGTGGGCACAGGCTCTGGGCAGGGTTGCTTAGTTTGCTTATGACAGCAGAAGGAGGCTGGAGGGCAGCAGAGCGAACACCCATCCTTGTGCCAAAATCCTCATGCTTGCAACCTTCCCCACCTCCAGTATGTTTAATGCATTTGAATGCTTGAGTGCCTGAAGAAGGGACCTCCTCAAAGGTCCGTGGGCACCCTGAGACTCTCCTGAGGCTGAATTTACTGGAAAAAAAAGAGGAGAAGTGGTTCTGAGCCTGGATTTTAGGCAGCACTACTCCATGCTGCTGGAAGGGGAAGGAAGAGATACAGGGGAGAGGGAAGCCAGGCACAAACCGCACCGTGGAGCCAGGCCAAGGAAGTGTCAGCTCTGGTTTTGGTGGTTAGTCCAAGTCTTTTGCTGGGGATTTACAATGCACTTTGTGTCATTGTAACCCCTTCCTTGCTGGGCTACATTGTCACCCCAGTGCTGAGCAGCAGGTTTGCTGGGAACACCAGCATTGTAAAGAAATTTAGTGCTCTAAAATTGCAGGCCTGGTCTCTGAAACACCATGTGAGCAGCCACTGTAGCTCTGAGGCTTTTACAGCACTTTTAATGGTATAAATCAGAATTTCCCAATCCCTCAATATTGCTGTTGGTATGTAAGGTTTGGCAATAGCATAAGAACCATTTCCAAATCCTCCTTCAGGAAAACACCAGCCAGTACATCCTACTGAGCATCATTAATGTCAGTTTAAACATTTGCAGTTAAACAGATCCACAGTGTTGCAGTCCCCAACATGAGAAATACTGCACCAGTGTGCTGAGCAGTGAGACCAAATCTGCCATGGCCAGGAATAGGAGAAAGAAAGAGACAAGAGGTGGCTGATGCTAGATAGCACATGCTGAGAGCTGGGAATTGATAATGGAGTCCAGGCAAAAGCCTTTGTTCAAATTAAACTAATGTTAAAGCAGCAACTTCACATGAAGAAATCCTCAGAGGACCTTCTCATTGAACAAAAATACATAAACAAAGAAATGACACAAATGCAGAAGTTACAAACAAATTCAGGAAAAAAAGCTGCACATTTCTGCCCAGGAGCTCAACTACCTATAGCCTGCCCAGGGGACCACACTTGGGGATGGAAGAGCCTCTTCCCCACACATGATAAAGAGCTGCATCTCCTGACCCACAGTCTCGATCCGGTCCCACCTGCACACAGGGCTGGCAGTGCAAGGTGTAGGATGAGCACCCTCTGTGAAGTCAGTGCAAAGTCTCTGCTGTGAAGCAAAGAGCATCGCAGCTTGTCAGGGCATCCCGTGGTGACAGTGGGGAGCAAGCAGCTTTGCTCCACGGAAGGGGAGACCTCCTATATGAACGGATAACTCACATCAACAGGGAAAGCCTGAAGAAAAATTGGACGAAGTCCAGTTTCTTTCTTTACACATGCTACCTTGCCTCCCCTGCCACGTGTTCCCATAACAACAGTGCCACATTACGCACCTCCGTGGTTTGCGCTGCGGTCCCCCAGCTGCTCCCTTCGTACCATGGTGTGACATGTCACGCTGGCTCCCTGCCTGTGCACGCCAGGCCTGGGCACATGGGATATGCCTGCTCTGTGGCCCTTTTCTCTGCAATGCTTCTTCTTCTTTTTCCTTACTTATGCCTTAAATCTCATCGATCCAGTCCTCAGCCCTAGGGCCAAGTGGGTCATGCAGTGAGCACATGAAGAAGACCCCACAAGAAAAAATATTTATGGAGATGCAGAGGAAAGGGACAAGCAACAGTGCAGATATGACCCAGATCCATCCTGCAGCCTTACCCTATATGGACCTAAGGAGGCATTCCTGGGATTCAGGAGGTTATTTCTATTTTCACTTTGCAGTGGGAGCCAAAAAACCTCTGTATTTTGAGAAGCTTCAAACATTGATTGGATACGGCTGATCCTTCCATCAGCTGGTGCAATGCCACCAGATGAATAAATCTTGCATGCATCTGTAATTACTGCTTAGCTTGTGTTTAAGTGCTGTGTCATTGATCTGCAGAACTCATCAAAATCCATAAGGGAATGCGTGAAATTACATTGGATGGAGCAGAAAGGTACATGACAAAATCCATTTTCAGCCTTGTTTGTTCACCAAAAAAAAAAGAAGGAAGCATTTATTTATCTCCATTCAAATTCTTGGGTTAACTTGTGATTTAATCATCAATTGTAACACCATTTTATCAGCTGCTCTTTATGTAGGGAATATATTTCTTTCTTATAGTAGGCCTTAATATAATACGTTCAGTTTCTACCAGCCTTGCAGTGCCTGCCCCTAAGTGGGCAAAATCTCTATGAAAAGCATGGAAGAATATTGCTTGAGGGTTATAAAACTCAATATGGAAAGGTCTTGCGGTCAAAGCTTCTGACTGCATTTTAGGGAACACATAGTGGCTTCCAAGTGCCACCACAGACTTCCCATTGTGTCCTCAGGCAAATCATCTTTCCCCTTAATAGTTCTATTCCTCCTAAAGCAAGTGTGATTAATAGTATTTCCCTGCTCCAGTGGGAGAATGGGAGGACACATCTGTCCTGCTCAGCAAGAGCTGAGGTGCTCCGGTAGCAGGGAGCAGGGGCGATGCTTTGCTAACCGGCCATCTGCTCGAGGTGCTCTCCTCCCCTCCTGCAGCCGAGAGGAAGCACATCAAAGGCATTTATTGGCGATAAAGCCCACGACGTGTGGAATAACTGCTGATGGTTTTCAGACCTAATGTTTCTCTGGCCCATCCCCATCCTCCCACTGGAACTAAAGTGCTCCTGGGTCAATTCAAACTTCTCCCACAAGCAGGGAGGTACTTCTGGTCCGCCCACCTGCCTTACTGCAGCACCTTGGCCCATGGCGTGCTCCCAAGAGATATGGTCACTGACAGGTCCATGGGCAGGCAGCAGAGGCTGCTTCTGGCAAGGACATGTCCTCAGGGCACAAAGGAAGGTCTGCACAAGCTCAAGTGCAGACAGCTGTCCCCAGCCCTCGTGGAAGGACATGCCTCTGAGGTGGTGTCCTCAGCTCATCTCCCACAAAGCCACACCAGCTTTGTGTCTAGGCTGTCCCATACAGAGTATCCCAAACCAGTTTTGTCATGCAAATGTCCCTGATGCATCTTGAGCTGAGCACAGTGATCAGCCCACTCCTGCAGAAACCTGGGAGCAACCCAAACCACTGTCTGAAGGACTGCAGGAGCCTAACGCCAGGGGTGGGTGTGTGGTGACAGGAGACTATGGTAACAGACCTCTGAGGTTGCTTGTGCCAACAGAAGAGGGAGAAAGGAGAAATGAGGGGCCAGCAGGTGACAGCCTTTCGTGGTGAGAACCATCGAGCTGTTTTCATATATGATAAACAAATCCTCTCCTGACAATGATTCGGTTGAACATTTTCTAAAGGGATGAGAAACTCCATGAATTTTCCCTTACGTGTCTGCTTCTGGATCCGGCCTGGACTGAAACCAAAATGCTGCAATACCACAAGCAAAGCTGTTCTCGCAGGAGCCTCAGCCTGACAGCTGCTGAGAAGGACCAGAAAGTCCATTTGCGTAGCACAGATTTTACACGCCCAAGAGATCCACCTATGTCTGGGATAACTAAGATATTTTTAGCGTGCAGCCAAGGGTAAAATTTCCAGGTTTTGCTTTTGCTACCTATGAGTCACATCTGTCCATGGCAGAGCACTGGCTAATTTTGGTACCCATGGTTTTTGGCAGGGATGCTTAAATGACTTTTGAAAGCAGAAATCCCCATAGCTTGATAATAGATCAGGAAAATGGACAGATGAGAAGATCCAGAGATATGATTCCCACTTCATCACCAGCAACGCATCTTCCTCAGCAGAGTGAGTGGATAAATGAGGCCCCTGATTGAAGTCAGCTCCCGACAGACCTACCCCACTCCTTGTAATTGCACCATCATCCAGCCATGGGCATCCTCCAGCTACTTGATATGAGGACACAGATCTCATTAAGTGATGCTTTCCTTTGCAGCATTAGATCTAAATCCCTCACCAGTGCTATCCCTGCTGCCAACAGACACTGAGCACTACAAAACACTGCAGCTATATCTAATTTTTTTCTTCCAGCTTAGAAATGGAGATATTAATGCTACTTCACCAACAAGTGTGTAAATAAATGTCCCAGGCCTTTTTGCACACCCTGATGAATATCTCTGGCCAGCGGCTGATCAAAAGGTTAAAGTCTGTGGCACTGGTTTCATCTGTGGTCCCAGCTGTCTGCTTTCCAGGGCTGGAGTAATTCTGAGTAATTAGCTCATTTGGCCTTGGGGCCAAATTGAATCGTCTGCTGTGCAATGCAAGGAGCACTGGGGCAAGCGATCCTTCGTGCCTGTGCTGGTGTGCTCACTGGGGGCTGTGCATGCAGCAAACTGGGTTAGTTGATGTCTCTCCCCTGTTTGGGCTCAGCAGATGCTTGTGAATGCACCAGGGGCCCCGCTGCAGCACGGGGCCTGCATTCTCTGAGCAAGACTCCTTCCCAGAACAAGCCCTTCATTATCCCAAACTCCCCGGGGTTTATTTTTAGCCCCTCCTTTTCTTTCCTTTCTTCTTTTTACAGTATAGAAAGCCATCAGCTCCTCTGTCAGCAGGCTTATAACAGCAGTCCTGGAGCAAAGAAAAAAAGCTTCAAGCCCACTGGCTGTTGCATAAAGGTTTAGGCACAGATCCTGCTCACTTCCAGGGTTCCAAGTCCCACCACTCCTCATCTCTTTTGCAGCTCAGCTACTGTCCTTCAGAGCTGGGTGTCAGAAGGAAGCAGAGATTTACATAAAGCAGGAGCAAGGCTGGAGCTTTGAGCTTTCCTCTGCTTCAGCCGAAGTTCGATCAGTGCCTGCGTCTGCCCTGCTGTGCAGAGGGCACCTGTGTTCAGGGCCACCAGGAGAGAAGACCTTGCACAGCCTGAGCCATGCGTCATCCCGGGCTTACGCAGAGCCACTGGACAGACACAGCCAGCTGCTGTAAAAATCCTTTGCTTATAAAACAAAGGCAAGGTTGCCTTGTGGTCAGCAGCTCTGCGCTAAACAACAATTTAAATCACAGACTCTATATAAAACAGCAGCATTGCCCAGATGAGGACACTGCTAAAAGGGATCACAGCACTGTTGGTGGACTGTGGTCACCAAATCTGCCCCGTGTAGCAGCCCTGGGAGTCTGGCATTACACTGCCTGGTTCTCCAAGTAGCATCAGATTCAGTGACCGTAAAACAGATGGTCACTTGTAGAACAAGGCAGCTATGGCTCTCTCCTTTCTCCATCTCAGGTAGGATTTGGGAGATGAGGAAAACCCCTTCCTGTGTGAGGAAAGGCTCCAAAGTGCTTCTGTGCAGTAATGTCTTGGTAGCAGAGTAAAGATGCTCCACAGCAGATGTTGCGGAGGTCTCGAAGATGTCTACAAAGAAACAAGTGGGGGATAGAGAGGAGAGAGGACAGCTGTTCCCATTCAAAAATTAACAAAGTTAAACTCTGACACGGCAGTTTAAAAACCAGAAAGAGCCAGTTTGTTCACAGACAGGGTAGCTGAGCTTGGAAATTCCTTGCTGCAGATGTGGTTGTTAGAAGTTTAAATTGCTGCAAAAATTGCCTAGAAAAATTTCTGGAAGAAAAATCATTGAGGGGTAATAAATATAAAGATATCACACTTCTCTTTGAAACTCTGTTATCTGTATGAAGTACTGGAGGCTGGGAAATCTGAATACTGCATACTTGCCCTGTATTCATACTTTTCTCTCAACATCTGTTCCTGGACACTAGCTAAGCTAGGTGAGTCATTGATCTGACCCAGACGCATTGGTTTTCTCTTTTGTAAGGGCTCTATATGTCAAAAAAAATCTTTATCATCCCCTCTTACCTCCCATCCAATTTTCAAGCTTAAATGCAGAAAGATGAGCCCACATCTCCTTTCCCAGGGCCCCTCCAAAATCCTTTCTGGATGAGTTGCTCATGCTTGCTTTTCCTCCAAAACCCATCTCACCCCCAGCCAGAGCTCACTGGTCACAATCTCAAACCATAACACAGTGGCCTTTAATTCCAGCAGTAAGGAGCGGAGACATGGCCAGAGCTGACCAAACTGCCACCTGTGAGCAAAGCCAGCCAGCACTTACACCTGGAGACCCCTCATGTCCTCAAGTACCTTTGTTACACAGCTGCTATTTAGTGACTCTGCTCATCCACATGTGATGCTAAAAATTATTCTGGATCCAGTCATGCCTTGGAAAACTGCAAGTCTAACTAGGACAGTTAAGCTCCAACCTGCTTTTATTCACTTCTCCTGCCTATCATTAGTATTAATATCAACTTGTCAAGTTGATCTTGATGTACAAGCCCTGTACAGCCTTGCTTCAGTGCAGGGCCAAAAAAATAAAAAGTGCATCTCAACTCAGCATCTTTTTTGTTAAGATCTGGCACCTTCCTTTAATAACAGGGACCATCCTCCTCACTCCCAAGGGAAGAGTAATGAAAACCCATGGGATCCAGCAAGGTACCTTCAGGAAAATAACCCCAGTAAGCTCTGAGCCTGGTGACCATCACTCCAGCTGTTAGCAGCCTGCAAGAAGCAGGCACCAGAAGTGACATGTCAATGGTTGGATTTAGTTAGGGGAAGGAAGCTGGGGAGTTTTCATGCTGGTATCTCATCTGGTTGGACCTGAGATGGGATGTATCATTAGGAGCAGCAGCAAGACAGCAGAGCTTGCCATGTAATTCATGTGATTGCCATGGAGGCAGGCCTGGCTGACGGAGGAACACAGCCATAAACACTAAACGCATTACCCAAAGTCCAGGAGCAAATTCCCAAGACCTTCCTTCTCTAGGCTGGACTGAGAAAACACCAGATAATATTCTTGCCCTCTTAGCCGAGTTACTTATCGCCTAAGGTCTTTTCCCTGCCTGCCATAATCCACCTGGAAATGCCTCAGGAACAGCGTGTACCACCTTCTGGCTTTTGTTAGGGGGAGAGGAGGGCTCTGCACGGTCTCTGCCCTTAGACAGGATTGATTCCTGAAGGGACATAGTGCCACTGCTTGGCAACATTTCAAGCCTTTCATAACTGATGATTATTTAAGACACCTGTGACATCACCTCTATGTGTGCTGGATGGGCGCTGGATTCTGAGAGTGGGCTGTGCTTGATTTTCCCCTTTCCTTTAAATACAACAGCAGATATGACTGGCCATAGTGTCTGCAGAAGAAACTCTGTGGTGCCATGACCTCTGGGTACTTGCCCAGCACCAGCTGCCCTGGGCAGCCAAACCAACCTGTGTCACACCTTCAGGCAGCAGTGCCCACATGGTTTTCTCTCTGGTAGGAGATACTACAGGAGTTTACTCTGCTGTTATAGAGCCACTACTGACACTCCCTAAACCCAGTGCTTATCCTCTGAACGCTTACTCTACGGTCACTAAATATTAAATGGTTTTAATGCTAAATATACATTGAATTGCGTGTTCATCATTGAAAGAAAGGAAGAAGATAAGGTGGAAGATAAGATCAGATACATGTAGCCTTCTGCCCATGTGGAAGGAAGGAGTGCTCAGGTAGAGCCATCTTTACATAAGCATTTAGATTTAGATTTAGATTTAGATTATATGGAGCCTGCTTGTGACAACCTTGATTAAAAACTCAGTGTTTGCCAGGACACAGTGTTGGAGCTGCCCCTTGAGTGCCTCAGTACACAGAGTCCAAAATAACCCAGCAGTGACTCAGCTGCATGTGTTGACAAATGGGGATCTGCTTCCTCATCAAATACAACGCAAACCAACAAATCGAGGCTGGGGTATCCCACACACACATGGCCTTTCCTTCACGGAGGAGACGTGGCCAGAACTCAGGACAGCCGGGGTGGAGGAGCCACTGGGAAGATGCTGCTGTCTCCAAGCTTGCTGTCTTGAAGCTCCAACTCCCACTCCCTGCAGACCTGCCCCAGACCAAGACCCAGCTGTGGCTGCTGGCTGCACCGCAGCTCATTGAGCACTGAGGACGTGAGCGTGGCATGAGCACAGTGTGAGCACCTTGGGTGTGCACAGGGAGAGCTGGATAATGCAAAAAGACTTCAAAGGTGTCACCCTCAAAGCAAGAGAAAGCCCAACAGACATTTAACCATGCTACTGCCATTAAGCTCAACAGATGTGAATGTCCGTCTGTGTAAGCTTTGCCGCAGGTATCCAGCCTTGACCACAGCCTGCAACCTCAGCTGCACTTCTTCATCCAAGAAAGCAGCCAGTGGAGCTTTTGGCATAGGCAGCACAGTCCTGGGAGAAGGTTCCCGTGGTAGCCAAGAGCCTGAGGAGGGGTCCCTGTGCACACACTGCACGTAGGCTGCTGCCACCGACCTGTTCCTGGGGGACACCTGGGCAGAAGTTCCTTTTCTCCCTGCAGTGTCTCTGGCATCAACAGTGCTGCTACCAGATGCTTTTGGAAACAGCAAACGAAGGGGCAATAAAACTGTGTGTAGCTACTCACTATCAACTAGCCTGTATAGAGCTCCTGCCTTTCTAAGCCTCTGTTCAATGATCTCCTCTCCCTGTATTTGTGAATTGCCATTTCCTCTGCATTTTGCTTTTAGCAGCATAACATAGTTGGGCTTCACCTCCCTAAGCATGGTAAACTGAGTGACTCAGAAACCTGCAATCTGCTTCAAAACAAAGCATTTAAAATAAAAGATATAAGCAGTAATGGAGCTACTTGGCTCAGGAGCAGAAATGCTAGAGGGTTACTCGCGTACTCACAAACCTTCTAACCTTCCTTCAGCTTCTTTTAACCCCTGAAAACCCGGGGCAAGGCAGGCTGCAAGTAAGACCTGATGCGTCATTTCAGATATGCTTCCACTCCAGCGTGCAAACCCTGGAGCTGGGAAATGGAAGAGCTCTGATGCCAGCACCAATGACATGGAAGAGGGAGCCGAGCTCTCACTCCGCGGCCTCCAAAGTGCTCTTATTTCTGCTGGTTAAACAGATGCCAGCTTCTGAGGGGATTATGTGTCATAGAGCCTGTTGGCTGTGACAACTAATTATCTCCCACAACAGTTTGGCCTTGAGATTTTCAGCTCAAAGGGCATACCAGGAGTGCTACATCCAGCACCATGTGTAGCAATTTGTCCCCACTTGGGTTTCCCTGTTCCCAAAGAGGTGGCATCCCCCAAAGTACGCCATCCTCCCGCAGCTCAGGCTCACACCAGCAGGTCCTTCCAAGCAGCATGGACAGGGAGCACCAGCACCCCGGTGAAACCTCAGAGATGCCTCCAGCAGTAACCCAGGAGAAAAAGCAGCAGCTAAAATCAGCTCAGCATCCAAACAGCAGCCTGGCTGATCATCCCATTCCCACAGCTGGGTGTTAGTGTGGCAGCCATGCCACAGCACACTCCCCCAGCTGAGCTTCACAGGCTGCACATTCTGACAGGGTCCAGCTCAGCTGCAGCCAAGTGCAAGGGAAGAAATATCTGCTGCAGCCGGAGTGTCTCTCTAGGGGAGAGCAGCCAGAGATTTAAAGAGTTTTGGAATGCAGCCTCAAAACCAGCAGTGAAAATGCTTTATAACTTCATATAAATTGATGGCTGACCCCCATCGAGACTCCCAGGAACAGATGAGAAACAGACCCAGGCAGCTGAAAGAATTTAAGTCATTGAGAAACACACAGAGTGCTGGAAAAGACTAGAAATGAGGAAAGAGATGAAGAGAGGAGTTAACAGAAAAGGCAAAGGGTGTATTGGCAAGCAGGTATTGGAGCTGGAGTGCCCAGCAGGCAGGCTGGAGGCATCCGTGGGGGAGTGACATCAAGACTCTAGACTTGCAGAGCTCAGCTCACCTGCAGCCAGAAAAGGTTGAGTACTGAGGGTACTGAGTATTCGTCTGCCACAGCACCAGTTAAACACTGGGAAGTAGGTGCTAGAGGGCCGCCAGCCGAGGTTCCTATGGAAATATCCTAGCTGGGATCAGAAACTAGATGCTGTCAGATAGGAGAGGGTAGATGGGATGGATCCTGCTTGGCTCTCCCCTCTCTCTGTCACTATCATCCTGCCCTCTCGAGAGGCTGGCAGGCTGCACCAGCTTCCCAAAACCTCTGATCCCCCAAAGAACTTGGGTGGAGCCAGGCACATGAGGCTGCATCCCAAGGGAAGGGAGGCTTTCCAAGCCTCAGAGCCAGGTTGAATGCAGGATCAAATCAAATCTGGAGCTGCCTTGCTGTCAGGCAGCCAAAGGGAATTCTGTGTGGAAGAGCCATGGACTGGGCATGCTGTAGTGTGAGTCAGAACGCCCTGAAATCCCAGCACACAGCCCAGGGTTTAAGTGATGCTGCCATTCACCCGCAAATCATCGCGGGTCGAAGGCAGCAATTACAGTAACGAGCTTCTCCATCACTGCGCTGCTGAGGACCTGAGTCCTTTGGCTGGTTTGCAGTAACTTCTTCATTTGCTGCACTCCCAGCATAAAAGGAGGATCTCAAAAGCAAGAATAATTAATGGGGAACGTTAAATTGAAGAGAGTTGGGTCATCGGAAAATGCAGAAAATGAAGATGGAGGAAGTGATAAAGGACTTCAGGGTACTGCTAAGAGCTGCAAGAGGAAAAGAAAATCCCCCCTTACACCTCCACTTTTTAACATCACCTTGAAGTACTCTGTTCCTGAGGACAGAGGAGAGCCTGGGTCTCTGAATACCAGCACTGCAGAGCTGCCTCAGTCTGCGGGGCCCTGTGAAGAGATGCAGCTGTCTCTTAAATAACAGGAGTTGACACCAGTTGTGAATAGATGAGTGATCGTGGCTTCAGCCGTCACAGCCAAGGATCCGATTTCAGATGAAGGCCCATTCATCCATCCAGTGCCCATCATAGGGTTATTAAAGGAGCATCTGTCACAAAACCACAATGCCTTTAAATGCTTGAAAAAGGGCACAACAAAAATAAGCCTGCTTAGCTTATATACTTTTCTCTGGGTGACGTGATTCTTGGAATTGTGTAGCAAAAATAAATGATAAATATGGTGGGTAGGGAAAATAGGTGATATGAGCAGAGTGAGGTTTGTATATGACCTCAGTGTAGAGTTTGGCTGTCTGTTTGTTGTTCCAGGCTTGTGGGGTAGGCATGAGAGACAGTGGCAGGGAGTTTTGTTGGGTAGCAGAGTGCACAGCCCCAGCTCACCAGGTGTCCTGCTCCAGAGCCCTGGCTCAGAGCACTCCCTCCAGGACAAAAATGGAAAGCCACTCCTGGTTTTGGATGCAGCAGGGATATCACCTCCAGCAGCAGGTCAGAGCCAAGTTCAGGCCAAAGGGGATGTGCTGTGGCAAGGCACGTGAGCTGAGGGGGGCTGGTTTGGTTACTCATCAGGACTAGATCCACACTCTGTGTTTTAAAAAAATTGCATTTACCTAAACGGAAAGTCAAGCATAGACATCATGGCTGTCTTGAGTGAATGGTTCCAGCTCAAACTATCTCACACTCACCAGCAAACTCTGACCTGAGACAACAAAGTCTTTTCCTTCTCTGCAACTGTGCAGCTCCTCTTAATACTCTTTATTCTCTGCCTGTTGTATTGGGCAAAACTGCCATCCTCTGCCACCTAAATAGGTACCCTCCTGTCCTGCCACCAGCAGGTCACCTCCTGCCCCACTGCCTCTCTGGGTGACATCCAGGCATGGGGATCAAAGGAAAAGATAACTGTTCACGCACAGATGTGCTCTATTATATCCACAGTATATTGAAAGCATCTCAGTGCATTAGATTGATGCTCCTGAGGCTAGAGGTGGGCATTTATGCCCTGTAATGCACATCAAAACCCTTTTAAGAGAAACTGGAGTGTCTACGTGCAGCCTTAATGGTGATGAGAAAGACTTTGCTGTGTGATGCAGCTCTGTGTTTATAATTCATATTAAATTGTAATCCCAATTCCTCTTTTCTTTATAAATTGTTTTTAAAAATTGTCTTGAATGTGGATGGAAAACTGTATTGTGGTCATATGTGCAAAGCTGTTGGGTTCCTCTACACAAACATTTCATGCCAAAAGACAGGACTTTTACCGCAAGTTTCAGCCTAGCAAGGCATTGCCTGTGTTCATAGATTTTCAGCCTAAAGCAGAATAAAGTTACATGTTTTAAATGGTCCAAGTGCTTTAGAAAGCTAAATCTCCTCTCTGTTCCCCCAAAACCTCAGTTTGTACTCTCAGATTATCACCATTTCAGTGGGGTCCTGGATTCTTTCCAAGAGCTGCATCTCCCACAGCCCCAGCCCCATGCTGGATTTCAAACTGAAGCAGTGACTCACTTGTGCAGATTCATCTCCCTTCATTTGAGCTGACTGAAAGCAAGGCATGGCATGTCCTCCCTTCCCAGCACAGAGAGAGGCATGTCCGAAGGGGACTCGACCTGTATGTTCTGGGAGCAAGACCTGTATGCTCCAACCTCTTATCTGAATAAACCCTCGCAGAAAAAGGTGTGTGCACAAGATCCAGCACAATGGACTGATTTGGACCCTTGTTCCTCAGGGAATAAAAATAGCAAGTTAATATTAAAACTGTGTATTTTCACAGATTGCAGTCGGGACTCACAACACACCACGCTTAATTTCCTGCTTTCAGTTCCCTATCAGATTTTATGCTTAGCTTACCGAGGTTT
The DNA here is from genome assembly GCA_013397725.1 of Rhagologus leucostigma. Taxonomy (NCBI): domain Eukaryota; kingdom Metazoa; phylum Chordata; class Aves; order Passeriformes; genus Rhagologus; species Rhagologus leucostigma. The sequence continues at coordinate 2,231,005 of VZTD01004782.1, forward strand.
GTTTTTCCCCAGAATAGGATTTTTTTTTCCTTTAGCTACAATACATTCAGCCATGAAAAATGAGATTGGAAAAGATTAATAGGAAGCTGAAGGATTCATCTGAGATTGACAAAGATTAATGTATGTCTTATTCTTAGCTGTTTTCTTTTTCTTTTCCCTTCTTCTCATAGCTACCTAGACAGCTTAGATCGAATTGGAGCTGCAGACTACCAGCCCACGGAGCAGGATATCCTCCGAACCAGGGTCAAAACAACTGGCATCGTAGAAACCCATTTCACATTCAAAAACCTCCACTTCAGGTTAGTCTAAACTGGACAGTAAATTTTCAGAACAACTATTTATCATAGGGTTTCCCCATAGTTCCTAAAGGAGAAGTTGCTAAATTGCTGGTTAATGCATGGATAGCTCCCACTGCAGAAGACACAGTATTTTGGAGGGTCAACAATATGAAATGTTTGGCAATCCTGTCTTGAAAGTCACTGCCTGTAAGGTAGAAGCTCATGGCAGCTTCTTCTAACCCAAACAACACCTCTTTGTTGGAATGTATAATACAAGATTGACCCCCAAATCTGATCAAGCCTCATAAATGTACAAGTATTTGGCCAGATCTTTTCTCTTAAGCGGGTCAGTCACATGTAGTTAACACAATACATTGACCCTCATGATGCCATTCAACAGAGAGAGGAGGGCACAAAGACAGAAAGCCACACACAAGCAATATTTAGAGCATGTAAAAGTCAACAGTGTGTGGTCTCCACCTCCGCAGACCCTTTGGGACCCAGCACGCTGTTAAGGCTCTCCCACAAGTCCCCACATCCCTGTCTGTAGCTGCTCCTCCTGGTCCTCCTCAGCTGCAGGCTCTGGAGGAGAAGACCAAGCTAGCAGTGAAAGACCCACTGCTTTGTGTTTGGAGCCTCCCAGGGCCCATGTGGTCAGAAAATGCCAAGAATTTTTAAGTTCCCTGGTTGGTAGGGAGGAGTGGGTGGTGATGGTCCTCCCCTTGTGCTGCAGGCTCTTCGATGTCGGGGGCCAGCGGTCGGAACGCAAGAAGTGGATTCACTGCTTTGAGGATGTCACAGCGATCATCTTCTGTGTCGCGCTGAGTGGCTACGACCAGGTGCTCCATGAAGACGAAACCACGGTGAGTCTAACTGGGTCTTGGAGGCCCCAACACCTCTTTATGGGATACTGCATAGCCAGCAACTTCTCAGAGACCGCCGAATGCTCCCTGGGGTGCTACAGTAATGTGCTTTTGTCCGTCACTCTTCCTTGACTCTGAAGTTCTGGGGAGATGGGGAGATCTGTCCTCCTCCACATTTTTTGATATGAAGTCTGCATGCCCAGGTAATGCTTCCTTACACTGGTAAAGTCGTAGTGGTTTGCTTCTCCTTTCTAGCCAACCTGTGTTTTCAAAATGTATTACAGGACCCTATATCCAGCAAGAGGATACAGCTGGGTGGGCTTTAAAACAGGGAAGCAGTCAGGCTGTGGTGCAGAGGTGCAGGACAGCAGTGCACACCTGGGGCTCAGCCTAGGAATATAACCTATTTCTTCAGGCTACAGAAATTCATTTTCCTTAGTGAGAATGAAACTGTTTGATTCCTCAGGTAATTTGCTCTAGGAGAGATTTTATGACTTCCCACTGTGACATTAGGCTCAAAATACCATCTGGAAATAAAACTGGTGAGTACCTGTGTGCTCCCTGGTACTAGAGTGCAATTAATCCAAGTGAATTGAATACACAGAAAGGATGCAGTAAGACTCATTACTGTATTCTGACCATTCATGCAGTATGATGGGGATGCATGTTTTTGGGACTAATGACAACTGCTGTGGGTACCCAGTTACATTTGTCTAATGAAAAGGAATTGGAGGCCATACTCAGACTCAGTAAGGATTTCATCGGTGCCCAATCTGCAGCTGCAGCAGCAGCAGCAGCATGGAGGGCTTACTCCTGACGGCTCTGTCTCTCTGAGGCTTTTTATTCTCCTGCTGGTAAAGATGTCAGGCTTGCAGAAAGCTGTGGATGAGGATGGGATCGAGGAAAAGACTGCTGTTGGGTGATGCTTGTCTTGTCCCAAAAAGACTAGGGGGACTGTGGTTTCTAGCCTCTGAGCCAGGTTTGTGAGCTTTAGCAAATTCTTTGATGAAATCACCTGGTTGTTTGAATCATATTGATGCCAGAATTCTGGGGGATATTAACATTACCAGTCACAGGACTGGTAGCGGCATGAAGTTGTGTCAAGGAGAAGTTTAGGCTGGAAATTAGGAAAAGATTCTTCACCCATAGTGTGATTAGGCACTGAAACAGGCTCACCAGGGAAGTAGTCACAGCACCAAGCTTGACAGAGTTCAAGAAGCATTTTGATAATGCTCGCAGGCACATGGTGTGACTTTTGGGGTTGTTCTGTGCAGGACGAGGAGTTGGACTTGATGGTCCTTGTGATTCTGTGACCATGACTGTGTCCCTCCAGACTGACTGAGACACTCTACATCCTCTCATGTCCACTTATTTATAATCTCCAGTTGTCTCCTCCCTCTGACCCTGGCCTTGATACGCTCAAGGATGCTCAGCCTTGTAGGATTTACTGGGAAGGAACCAAAATCTCCTGACGTGATTTGAGAAATCCAGCCATTAGGTCAACACTATAGAGCTCTGCAGCTGGGCAGCAAAATCAGCCACTAGACACAGGGAGAGGGCAGGTCCAGGGGACAGGGAGCAAAGCTGTGATATGAGCAGAGAGTAAGGTGCTCTGTAGGTATAACTTGGACTGTGACACCCAAATTGTGAAGCCAAAGGCAGCTTTTAATACAGGTCACCTTTGGGTGCCCATCTACACAAGTCAGAGCCTGTGATTCAAAACCATGGAGCACAAAACGGAATGGCCTGAATGCCAATGCCATTTTTTAAATGTCAGCCTTAACTCTGCTCCTCTGAACTGCAGGTTAGAGTATCTCTCCTGGGGAGAGCCCTGCCAGTGATTGTCCCTCACCCAGCACCACCCCGGAGCCAGCTCAGCCTCCCCCCTGAAGTGCTGCGCTGCAGAAACTGGGATTTGTGTATCTCCAACTTCCTTTTGCAGCAGGAGAGCAGCCTGGTGCAGCTCTGGCACAGCACTGACATTTGCTTGCTATTTCAGTCCCTGTTCACAACACATTTTGGGGGATGCTGAGCAACAGGAGGGCAGAGGCAGCTGCTGCTCATTTACACATTCGGCGTAAACGGGGAAAGGATTCGGCATCGCCACCACCACGCCAGCAGGACGCCCCTGCCTAACCCAAATAAACAACCCTGAGCAAGGCCAGTGCAATCAGGAAAAAACAGTGGTCTTGGATCTTGCCTGCCCTATTATAGCCCCATCACAAATGGCAGGTGGAAAACGTGGCACCCACAGACCCTGACCCCTCCCAGGTGAACCCCCAAGCGTTTGGTCCCCTCCTTGGTAATGTGGTGCCTCTCCAAAAACCCAGCAGTAAAACAGCATCTCCTCAGTCAGCTGATTTGCTGTCTGCATCCGTCACATCTGCCGGCTTTAATGACGTCAATCAGCTTTTATTGCTTCTCACTTGGAAAACACAAAGAGGAGGCAGCTGAGAAAGTGAGCTGGATGCTGCTCCTCTAGCTTTATTTTTTAGAGTTACTTACTACAGTCCAGGCGCTTCCAGCTGTGTGGAGCCGCTGAAGGTTTGGGGGCTGTACAGATGTCTCCATGAGTATGAAAGGACTTGTAGAGAGCTTTCATTGCTGGCATGGAGCCATGAGAGGGAAAGAGCCCTACTGCATACGAAGGTCCAAAAAAACCCCTTCCAAAGCTGCGTGCACATGGAGAATGGCTTTTCCTCCTGTGCTCAGCACCCTGTTGTCCATGAGCACAGGATTTCATAGGTGCTTTTTGTACTTCTCTAAGTCAAACCACACTTCAGGTGGAGGAAACTGCAGTTGAGATGCAGTCAGCGTCACGTGGACCAGGGACAAGCTCACCTTGGTAAGCTCCAGGTGGGACAAGTGTAGGGTCAGCTTGTCTCACTGAAAAAAGCTCACAAACAGGTTTATTGTGAATCCTTTCCAAAGAGCTGGTTAAACAAGGCTTGGTGAAACACTCTCTGACCCGTCCCTGCCCTTAAAATTCAAACACAGCTCTATGCTTGTAAAGTTGTTTTGTGGGTTATTGTGCTCTTTGTTTTAAAAGACTGAGCACCCATCCTCCTGCAGCAGCTAAAACAAGACTGTTGTGTTCAAAGCTGTCCCTGCTCCTTAAGGGCAGGCAGTCTTTTATAAGGGACATATTTTCTCTCTAATTCCCTGTCACAAAGAGCCACACAGCAGGAGTCGAAGAAAGCAAGTACTTCCCTATGTCCAGATCAGAAAGACATAAAGAAAATAAAGAAAACTTCCTGCATCTGTGATTTTTAGGCCCATACACCCGTAAAGATCACACTTTTCACAGAAACTCCCAGTACAGCTGAATCCAACTTCTCCCATTGCTTCCAACACCTTATGCTGCTGTTGGCAGATCTGAACTGTGTCCCTGTGTGCCCAGCTCCCAGGGGAGAGGAACAAGGCATGAGAGAGATTCAAGCAGTGCCTTCATCAGTCCCATTGCTGCCAGCCACAGCCCAAGCCAGAGCTCACGTGGCAAAACGGTACCCTCTGCCCAGCCCATCCAATGCACAAGCCACTGTCCTCAAGGTATTATACCTGCCTGTGCCTTTACCAAGTCCTTCACAAGGAGCTTTCAGGCTCTCTGCCATATTTGTACACAGTGGGAACATCCTGCTTTAACTGGCAAAACATCTCCCTGGATTATGTCTTTGCATAACAAGGCGATTTTGTTTCATTTGTGACTTATCTTTTTGTTTCATAAGTTGAGGTTACAGGAGGAAAAGCCTCAGCTCTGTTATCTGGTAAGAGAGAGGGGCAGTTGTATCGCTCAGTAAAACTAGAGAAGATGATTCACAAAGGTAGATTTCCATTGTTCCTTCTAAATAGAATTCCTAATGGAATTTTTTAAAAAACAGCAATGGAATGGGACCTGCCATGGGAACTGAGACTATCCTCTGTTTTTTACCTTGCAAATTCAAAGGAGTCATGGCAAGAGAGGGAGGTGTTGATGCTGCACATTGCTGCCTCTGAAATGAAGATATTTAGGTCAGCCATATCTAGCCAAGACATGCAAGTATTGTTTGTGTCCCCATTGCTGAGAATGGGATGGGTTGAAGGCTCTGTGCTGGTAACCCTTGGTGTGCATTAGTGTTGGCCTGTTGGTTCATACCGCACTGCATGACCTGGTCAGCGTGCTCTCTCTGCTGTCATCGGGCAAGGAAAATGGAATTGCAGTGCTCAGAAATTGTCTTAGGAGTGACAAAGCAACCAAAGTGGCTTGGGCATCTTAGGAAATATAAGCAGGAGAGGGAATATGGAGTTGCTGTGCATAGGATAACCATCAGTCTCCTTATAGTTTGCATGACAGCAAGCACTTAATCACCAAGGAAAACAGAAAACATTGACTCAGCTGCGTGTTGCAGAAATCACCAGGTCTCCTCCCATGCTCTGGTGAAAAAAAGATGTTTTTTATGAGTGTGTTTCTGCCTGGACAGAGTCTTGACCGCAGCATCCTTTCTCCCTCATGCTGGGTGAAAAGCTGTTTGCACTTCACATCAGTGACGGGAACACGGTTGTGCAATGACATCTGAACTCAGCTATGAGCACTTCTGTCTCTTGTCCTGAGCAGGAAAAGTTAACTGGACTTTGAATATGCATGGGCGAGTGGTTACTCCTCTGTAACATGGTTGGTGGGGCTGCTTTTCTTGTTGGGGTATGAAATATTTGCAGGCATAAGGATTTAAAATGCCAATTTTGAAATAGGAAGTGACATTAAGAAATTATTGTCTGAAGAGCTCTTCCCTTGATGATGGGCCCAACATAAAGTGAGAAAAAGCAGCATGATAGGTCCAAAAGCAGGTGAAGTTATTTGTGAGATTCATCTAAAAGTATGAGGAGTGTAACCTTTAGTGCCTCCTAGCAGAGTAGGCACATCTGCCCCATCACAGCAGCACAGGTGCTCCTGAAAAGGTCCCCAGGCAAGTTCTAAGAGACTAAACTGGTCTTCCACTGTGGATTTACTGGGAGGAGGGGGATTATTTGAGGGATTTAATTTCTCACGCCTCCTTTGGCAGCAGTGTGTCCTTTTACCTGTGGTACCCAGACACTGCTTCCTCATCCTCGCCTCTGCACCTGGGTCTGCCTGAGCTGTTGGAGGGCTCCTACAAACATCTGTTGAACTAGTAACAGTTGGGAAGGGAAAGAAAAGGGAGATAGTGAGGATTCCTGATGCTAGCCAGCACCAGGACAGCTTGTGTCCACACGTGGGCTCCCAGAAGCCCTCCTGGGATGCAACAGCATTTCCCATATGGCATCCAGGTATGACAACAGAAGCATCCGTGCCTGCTCACCAGAATATTGCTCTGCACCTTTGCCACACACAGAAAGCAATTTCTGGCTTTTGAATAATGTCATCTTCTGGCTTTTGAATAATGTCATCTTCTCTTTAGTGGTGGGGAAGGAAAAGGTAGATTTTAAGACCAAAACATTTCCCACGCAAATAAGGATGAGTGGGCAGAGTAGTTCATTATGTTTACTTGTCTAACTGGCAAAGCTGGAGGAAGAATCAACATGTAGAGATCAGAAAGCCAGGTCAGACAGCTTTAGGAAGCTTTGAAACTTGTTTCTGGAATCTGAAAGGAGTAGAGGACATTTAGTGTAACCCTCATGTTGTAGAGGGATGTATTGGTTTGCGTTGTGTGTACATGATTCTGTAATTCTATATTCTGGTTATGACTGAACACTAAGAGCCGCTATTTCTTGGGAAAACAGTCTCATCTCCTAACATACATTAATGCAAATTGATCAAACTGTGTAAGAGAAGTGGGAGGACTTCTGTAGGATCCTAACACAGTCTTACAACTGTAGAAAAGTTGGCTTCACCTAACCACGAAGCCCAGCTCAGAAGTCCTCAGCTTCTCTTTCTTAGATAAACCTGATGTCGCCCGTGGTGCTCCCTGTGCCATGAAGAGCAGTTTCACCCCTCTGCTCTCCTCCAGGGCTGTGCAGTGTGGCAGCTGTGGCACAAGGCTGCCCAGGTGGCTGATGGCTGCTGTGGATGAGCTGTGGGTTTAGCCCACAAGCAGCATTGACGTGTTTCTCCATGCTTTTATTTTAAATCAGCAAGGATGATAAAAATGTCATTTAATATATTCTGTGAGGGACCCTGCTTAAAAAAATGGTTAATTGTATTTGCTTTCTGTTCCCCTGACCACACTCCACTTCATTTTCTCCTCCCGAAGGCTTTCAGTATCCAAGGATCTCCTGTACAAAGCCTTTGTACACCAGGTTTCTATGTGGTTACAATTTTGGTACCACAAGTAAGAGGAGCATAGCTCCAGGGGCTCCCACACCAGCCAGTACCAAATGGGTTAGCAAAAAACAGCCCACAGGCACAAGATGATCCAGATAAGCAATGTGTTGCAACTGAGACCCAATGAGCAAATGCATTTTTACGTTTGTACGTGATCGCGTTGTCCCCATGTGTCGATACAAACAGCAGGGAAATGCGCGGTCATTCAAGACAGGGCACGGCAAATCACACGCGTCGTGTTTCACTCTGGGCTGGATCAGATGTTTCTTTCATCCACGGAGCCTCTTCTATCTATATAAAACATTCAGTAGACGCTGAAGTGTGTCAATGAAAAGGAATGTGTTAATCAGTGAAGTGCTGGGCTAAACTGTGCTGCCAGCACAGGTGTAAAATGGAGCGGGAGCGGGGTGAAGGCCCCCGGCTCACTCATGTACCACTCCGCATTCCCAAATCCAGGGCTGGGGGCAACAGGACATGCTGCACCCACCCCAAAAAACCCTCCAGTAACAAGCCCGTGCAGCCCTGTTCTCTCCAGTGTCTCTGTGGTGATGGCTGTAACCGGTTTCTTACGTGCACTGGCGGGTTTGGGGAGTGCTGTCCCAAGGAGATCCAGCTGGGAAAAGCCGAGGAGCCGGTCTGGTCTGTACCATGCTTTGCCTTTGATAACCCCCTGACTCTTGGGTGTGCTTCGTCCTCACCGCGCCTGCTCTCTGCGCTACCCGGCTCCCGGCTGAGAGATGGCCACGCGACCGGCGTGCGCACTCCGGCGTCAGCCTCGGCGCCAAACGTCGCCAGCCTCGGCACCTCCACAGCTTTTCCTCGGCCGTCTGACCTTATCTAGCCAAACAAAGGCCAAAAAATGAGCATTTGAGAGACCAACCAAATTTGGCAGGTATGAAGCTTCTCTTGAACCGAGAAAAAAAAAAAAAAAGAAAAACTGAATTGAGAGTTGAAAGCAGCGGGGAACATGACACTTGGTTGACTTTGCCGTGAGCTCTTTCCACCACCATAAACCCATGTGGAGGACTTTGCAACTCTCTAACTGGTCTGGTTTTTTCATTCCTCTTATCTCTCTCTTTTTCTGTGTGTTTTTTTGCATGACCTATAACCAAAAAGCTGACTTCTCGCTGTGCGTACATTTGGATGTATGGCTCTCCTGCTGGCGAGTAGCTAATCTTCTGGAGGCATGAGCTAACACCAGTGGTAGCTGCCTGACTTCTAGTCTGGTTGTTCTTAGGCGTTCTTTGTTATGTTTTACTTTTTATGCTATTTCCTCTTTCACTTTTTTCCTCTCTGCAAGACACTTTCTGTTGAGCCATCTTCCAAGAGAACTAAAAAAAAAAAAAATTAAAAAATTAAAAGCCCAACAACAGAAAACACTAAACAAAATAACAAAACCAGGCAAAGGTCACGGCAAGGTCATTTCCAAAATTATGTCACCTTGATGTCTGCTTCCAACTCTAGATTAATTCAAGGATCTACCAGTCCTTGGTTAATGTATCCAACCAGTTGTGTGCCACACACATTTGAGAAAATGGAAAAAACATTTTCAAAAAATTATTGAAAACATTTTAGAAAATCTGCATGAGCTACACCGACACAAAAATCTGATCAAAGGGCAAAAAAATAATTCTCCATCCATGCATGGTGCATGATGATTTCTGTGAGCTGGGATCCTGTAAATTAATGTTATGCAAAATCAAAACAGCTCTATATTGTTAAATGCCCTTAAGTTACTAATTGTATGTCAAATGTTATAGGGATTGCATCTGTGTATGTATATGTTCAGCTGTATGTATACATAAATTTATTATGTATATTGTAGATTTTATTTTTTGTTGCTTTCCTCCTTAATTTAGTTGTTTTAGATTTCCCTACATGTTGAACATCCCTGGGTTACTGGCTTTGGCCTGATGTGATCTTTCCTTTCTATTGCAGAACCGCATGCACGAATCTCTGAAGCTTTTTGACAGCATCTGCAACAACAAATGGTTCACAGATACATCTATCATCCTGTTCCTAAACAAGAAGGACATATTTGAGGAGAAAATTAAGAAATCTCCACTGAGTATCTGCTTTCCTGAGTACACAGGTAATGAGAAATGTGGCTGTACAGCAGTGCTTAGCAAAGGGACCACAGAGCGCTCCCCAGCCAGGCTGATGCTGTAGTGTATCGCAGGCAACGGGGCTAAAGATGCAGAGCTAGAGCTCCCATTGGCTTCACTACAGGTTTTATTTCAGTAAGTGCCAAAGGATCACCCCCACCATGGTACACTTAAAGCAGGAGGTGACTTGACCCAAGTTCTTTACTGGCCCTTTGGCCACCACCACTGAGCAAGCTGTCTGATCTCCACCTCACTGGTGAGTTTGATGCCAAACCAGCAGCTGCAGGTGTGGGGCCACTGTGCGCTCCCCAAACCCGTGTGCCCTGGTTCCCTGGCCACTTTCCCCAGTTCCAGGCACTGCAGGGCTGTAGCATCGTCATGATCCTGGAAACATTCATGTCCAGGCTGGATGGGGCTCTGAGCAACCTGACCTGGCTGAAGATGTCCCTGATAACTCCAGGGGCATTAGATTAGATGACCTTTAAAGATCTCTTCCAACCCAAACCATTCTCTGATTCCATGATCAGCCTTCCAGTGTGCCAACAGTAGGTCTCACAGCTGGGCTGCTTCAGCTCAAGCAATAAATTTTCATCCCATTAGTTGAGGAGTCCCCAGTTTTGCTCTCGGGTTTGCCGACATCAGGTGTCTGGACACAGAAACACTTCCAGTTAAATGCAGGTAGAAAACAAGGTGTTTCGTTTTCGGGTCTACCCATACCTCCTAACCCATAGTGCAGGCAGAGGAGAGCCACAGTGACCTATGGCCTGAGCTTGGCTGGGGAGAAGGAGGCCTTGGTGATCGGTGGAGGTGAGAGCAGGAGCTCTAGGATGGGCAGTGTGCAGGAAGCCCCCTCTCATGCTGCCTGCCTGGCATCTGACCCGCTAATGATGGGAATACTTCACCCATGCAAAGGCTGCAGCTGCACCCTGCTGCTTCCCTCTGCATCTCGCCAGCTTCCACAAACCCTCATTACCATTCTGAGATGGCACAAAAATAAACTTTTATCGTCATGAATTATTTAAACTCACCGGAGACATCCAGATGAATCAAGCCAACAGACAGAGAAGCCAATCTCTTTGTCAGGAAACACAGTTGTGAACCAGGAGCACCAAGAGTGTCACATTTCTGGGCAGGCCAACAAATTATTAACCAGAGCTTCTTATCTCTGAGCACTTGATTTTTCACTGTAAATAGACAAAAGTGATCCCTCATTGCTGCTTTGGGCTGAATGGTCTGTGGCCGTGGAGCTGGATGACTCCAGCTGAATTCAGAACATCTGCAGGCTTCCTCTCCGGGGAAGATTTTGGTGTTTGTCACTACCAACACATTTCAGTCATCTACTCATCTGCTTGGTCCAGACAGAACCAACATATTCCTGACACATTTGTCTGAAAAGATCTAATAATGGAAATTTCAGTCTTTACAGCTGAAAGCTCACAATAATGCCTGCCCCAAATTTTCCTGGTTGCAAATTAGATTGCTGCTTTTGGATGGCTTGTACAGCAGCTCAAAACCATCTTCTTTATAGCAGTGCTTCTGTATCCTGGACTATTTCTGTCATGTCCTCTTCCCTTTCCTTTTCTCAGTGAAGCAAACCTTCACCTCTCACTCCCTCCTGATCACATTTTGTGCACCTGGTTTTGTGGATCTTCACTGTTGTTTCCCAGAAACCTCACTCTGAAATAACGTTCTTACAGAACCCCTGATGTCAGAGAGACTAGAACAAGAAGGAATGTCATTTTAGATATTCCTTCCCAAGCTATCCCAGCCCAAGAGAGTTCAGTGGGGGAGGCAGACCCTCATACACGTGTAGCTAAGGTCTTGGCTGATTAAACAGAGGAAAACAAAGCATCTGTCTGGAGCACTTCAGCCGCAGATGAACCAAACCAATCTTCCCCAAGTCTCAGGGGACCCTAAAGGTGCTCTAAATTCCTTCAAGATGCTTTTCTGGAAGCTGGGAGTTGTTACAATGCCAGAGACCCTCAACAGATCTTCTGTCTCTCTTGTGCCATCAGAGAGGGCAGGAAGTCTGACCGCTGAAAGTCCTTTAAGTGATCCAGCAGGGGTCTGAGGTAAGGAGTATCTCACCCCCAGGTGTTCAGCAGTGCTGTTACAAGTTAGCTGTGCTAACATTCAGCCCAGGCTTTAGACCCAAGCACACACTTCAGCCTGTTTGCCCCTGCTTTGCTGGCCACAGCTCACAGGATGAAGCCCTCGTGGCCTCATGAAAAAGCAACATTATTAGAATGTTGCCCTGGAGTTAAAAAGAATTATTTGATAAAAGCCTATAAACTGAACAAGCAGACTTTCAACATCACAAGTAGGTTCCACAAAATGCTTTTAATGAAATGAAATTTCTGATGTCCATTAGTTCTGCTGACGGGGAATTATTAGAAGACTGCATCCACAAATTTGCCTGCTGTTTGCTGGAGCACTAACTGTTTCCATCCCCTTAATTCACTCATGCTTTTAACTAATCCACAATACTTAGTAAAGCAGCAGCAGAATCCACGGCTTGTTTTAAACCAAGCTGGCATTAGTGATTCCCTGCTCTCCTAGACAGAATAAAGCATCTAAATCCTCACATCTTTGAACAACCAACTTCCTGTTCATAAAATACCCTCCTGGTTGTGCTCAGCATGTGGAACTGTTCACAGATTCTTTACACAACTCTTCATGCAAGAATCTGTTCACAGAAAAAACTTTGCTTCTCTTACTTCAAGCATATTCTCAAGTCCCATGGTCTTCATGAACTTGTGTCTTCAACTAGCACTGCATGTGTGTGCAAGTGGGATTTCCCAGAGCAGCTGCCTTCCACCACAGCACATCTCCAGCCCCAGTAAGCTTCTCTCTAGCAAATAACAGCATTTCCCATCAGTAAAGCATCATGGAGGGAAAGGGACCCAAAAGCAGTAGCAGTGTTACTGTTGTGGAGCTTTTTGAGGGTCAGGCAGTGCCTGGCAGTGCTGGGAGGTGGACTCTAGGCCAGCCAGAGCCTTCATCAGCCTTAAGCAGGTGCCCAAGTGAAGCCGTGTGTGTGAGCAGGGTCAGAGCTGGCCAGAGGAGAAAGGATCTACTCATTTGCATGACTCCTTCTAAGCTTTTTTAACACAAAATTTGAGGGTTAATGAGGTTTAGCACAGATACCTCTATATATCAAAACAGGAAACTCCTCACTGTGTGATTATAGCCATGGCTCTACCAAAGAGTACTGCAGTCCTAATTCCTAAAAAGAAGGGACATTCTGTATCAGCCTTTTTGTTGGGTTTGTTTTGGGGTTTTTTTTGGGAAAAGCCCACTTTGCCCTGTAACAGAGGCTGGATCTTTTCATGTCCCTTTCTCTTAGTGATTAAGGGAAAGGAGGGCACAGCTACCAATACTGCCCTCAATTCTTGTTAACTCTTCTTTTCTATCAAAAACTGAAGCTTTAATAAAAAAAAAAATCTTAAAAAAGGAAAAAAGCTAAGCCTTTTCCCTAGGTCAAGCATTTACTGAATTCCTGGCAGGTTTCTTCTCTTTTTTGTCACCATGATGTGGAATTTCTTCCATCATAGCCTGTTTAACACTCAGCTCCCTCATCCATTTCATCTCTGTAGACTATAAACAGCAACTCAGAATAAAAATACAGGTGAGCTGACAGTCAGGGAGCATCTCCTGCCTGGCAGCAATCCTGGCTGGTAACGGTGCCCATCCCTGAGATGGAGAGCGGGCACCGGTGCTGCAGCAGCCCCGCATGAGCTCCCCACATCCCCACAATGGGATGTTTGCAGGCAACCTGCAGATTTCAAGTCATGGGGTTGCTTTAACCCACTCTTTTTCCTTTCCTCTCGGCTGTCTTGCAGGTCCCAACGCTTTCACAGAGGCAGTGGCGTACATCCAGACTCAGTACGAGAGCAAGAACAAGTCCGCCAACAAGGAGATCTACACTCACATCACCTGTGCCACTGACACCAACAACATCCAGTTCGTCTTCGACGCTGTCACGGATGTCATCATCGCCAACAACCTGCGGGGATGTGGACTCTACTAAAGCACCCTCCTCCCTCTGCTCCTGGCACCTGGCCGGAGTATCCTCCAGTCCCGCGGACAGGTCCTCCCTTTCCTTGTTTTTTCCTCCTCAGAAGATGACGAGGAAGAAATACATAAATCCCTCCTCCTGTCCCAGAAAACTCTGCAGCAAGTTCTGCTTTCCCCAGACCCATTTTATTTTACTTTGGTTCATTTTTGGTTCACTCCTTTGCTGCCCCGTTCTACTCCTCCGTTCCAATTCACAGTGTTGTGCAGGGAGATAACGCATTTCCCACAAAGTGCATTGCAACTGCCAAAAGACAAAAATACTTCAGTTTTAAAGAGAGGAAAAAAAATTCAAAGCCTTAACATAGTGGTCAGGAACAGTGTCATTTGGAACCAAAACTTTTTTTTTGCCTTGAAAATTAAGGGATATTGTTCATTTTCGTGGTTATCTGCCTTTTTTTTTAAACACTGTTCCTTCAGGAAGTGCTAGATACAACCTGATCATTTTGAGGGTACCTTACAGGTCCAGTTCTGACCCCAAAGCTGGAGGGTTTGGTGTTGAATGCAGCCACCATAGCTTGGATGTGTACATTCTCCTTTTTTCCAGACAGCTATGTGAACAAGTAAAACAGCCATATTGAGTTCTGCTGGTGTCTGAGTAACAGGGACACAGTAACAAAGCCTACTAAGCCTTGTCTAAAAGCATTCATTACTGGTAGCAGTTTTACCTCAAGTTTTTCAGAATTAATGATAAAATTTATCTAGTGGTTGCTGTAACCCATTTCTGACGCACTTCCATGGAGGCCATGGAGCTGCTGGGCTGGGACCCCTGGAGCGTAGGCGGTGAAGATGCACCGGGAATGGTGTCCTGATGGGGACCTCACACTCGGTGGCATCCTGACAAGGAATCCAGGCTGGGGACCTTCCCCACAGCACCTCCCATCCTTAGTGATTTCAGCAGAGGTGATGCTCCTGCAAACACGCAGCATCACTTTCCAATTTCAGCCCTGAAATGCTGCGGTGAACAAAAAATATTTAGCTCTGGCTTCTTGTAGGCAGAATCTGACCTTCAAGTGCCTGAGATGGGGAGAGGTGCTTTGGGAAACGTCCCCGTGCTTGGGTGGCAGCAAAGTGTGCAAGAGCCTCATAGCTCTTCATTGCCTCTTGGGCATCTAAACCCCTTGAGAAGCCCAGCCTTGTGCTCTGAGCCTCCTTGGCTGAGCAGAAGCCAGTGGCTTTCCTGTGTCACCTCCTGCCTGAGCAGCCCAGAGAGACAGCTCCAGGGTTGGTGTCTCCAGTCAGGGCATCTCTTTATCAGTACTGGCAAAGGAGAGCTCAGGGAGCTGATTTGAGTCATGTGATGGAGTAGGAAGGAAAAGTGCAAGGAAAGGAGGAAGGAAGGGCAGGGGAGAGGAGTGGGAAAGGCGAGGGTAGCACCTGGCACAGCAAAACTGAGGGCTCAGAGATAAGGACAAATGCAGGTGTGCTAAGGTACATGTGACCACCCGCTTGCCATCACCAAGAACTCTGGATGCTGCTGGGTTGAAGGCAGAAGAGAATGTGAGAGGTGGGGTGTCATCTCTGTGGACACGGAGGGGCTCTTAGAAGTCCACCCCAAAAGCTTGTTTGTTGTCTGGGTGAGACAACTGCCTCTGAGGTCCCACTCAGGGCCCACCTCACCTGGGGGCAGGTAGGCGGTGGTGATCCCTGCCTCTTCTCTGCCTCTCTTAGAAGTCCATTATCTTGGAAAACATGAATCTTTCCAGGCTGGCCACAAGTTCAGCTGTCCTCTCTTGGGAGCCTGATCTAGGAGTGACTTCCAGGTCTCAGGAGGTCTCTCCAGGGCTGTGTTGGAGAGGGACAATATCTCTTCTCTCACTGTGCCCATTCAGGAGAGATGGTGTGAGAGCAGCCCAGAGCAGCACAGCCCACGGGGAGGTGCCAGGTGAGTGTCAGTGTGCAGGAGGCAGTGACAGGAACACGTATGGTGGCACAGGAGGGAGAGAGCAGTGGGAGAGGTTTAGGGAATGGTTTGAGAGAGAAGTTGCAGGAGGGAGATGAGGCAGATTGGGACATCAGGGAGGATGGGAAGAGAAGGGCACCTGGGAGCCAAAGGAGAGTCCCCATCAGAGGCTGTGCTCTGCCAGGACAGTGGTTGTGGGACGTCTGTGACAAATCTCCAGCCAGGGATGTGAGCAGGAGTACTCCGGGGCAAGCAGGGAAGGCCTGCAGAGGAAAACGAAGTGTCTGTCACCCATCCGACCAGCTCACAGCCCAGCATGGCTGGTAACTGTCAGTAACCCCTAAACAGCATTAAATGATGCATTTACTATTGTACAGCAAGGACCTGCTGCTGCTCTGCTGGGCACTAACAGCAATAACACAACTCCCTGCCTGCCCTGCTCTGGCACAAGCCGGTACCCACTTTTCTCTTCACCATCTCAGCCTTAAAATGCCTCCCATGACATCAGCTCCCACAAAGAGCTGGCCAGCAAAACCAGGAGCTCTTCTCTGCTCCTCATGCCACAGCCCACCCACACATCTTGTCTGAGCCCCAGCAGTAACACCCAGCATCCACATGGGCGTTGTGTCAAACCCAGGGCAGAAAAACCTCGTTGGTTATGTTTGGTACGTAAAGTGTGTAACCACTGGACCCAGAGTGCTGATGGCTGGCGCTGGCAGGGATGCAGGTCTTTTACTAAGCTCTGTAAGTAGAGTTTGATCAGAAGCACTGGAGTTTTGGAGATTTTCTGTTCCCATCCCTTGCTGTGAATGATGTTTTATCCAAGCAAATAAGTAACAGAAGCTGTTCCCAGGGAAGGCAGCACCACGCCAAGGCTTTGTGAGCTCCAGCGTAAAGCACACAGGAATATTTTGGTAAAGACAATTCAAATTAACTCAACTCCAAACTCTGCCAAATGCAGTCAAGTGGCCAGTGCTGGCTCAGTGCACTTCTACCGCTCTCCAGGCTGGATTTAGGTAACCCATTCCCAGCTTTGCCAGCTGGGAGGTCCAAACCCCCGCTGCAGCTCCAGCAGGTTCCCGGCACGTTGGTGATAACCAACAGCTGGTGCCCCATGGGGAGAAAAGGGAGAAAAAGCAGAGGAAATGTTGCCACACAGAGTCTCTTCTTTCATTTTCTTTGGCATATTGTGTGTCTAAAGCTTCATCTCAGCTGCTGCTGCTGACATTCCCTCCCTCACACGAGTGTCATGAGGATTCACTGACAAATGCTGGAAACAGCCTTTGGAAGATGAAATACTTCCAGTGTTAAACACTACTATTTCTCCTGCTTGATGGCTGCATATAGATTTTGTCTCCAGAACGCCTGCCAAATCATTACTCACTGCTGGCTTCTGCATCCTCCAAAGCCTTTCCTGACAGATGTGCCTTCCGCAGGCAATCTTTTGCCCCGTGCTTTTTCTAAACACCAGCAATTCTTGCAGCAGTTGCCTAAAAAGTACCTTGAAATACATCGCCTGCTTTCAAAAGCCTTTTCGTAACAGCCCCTTGTGCTTTGCAATTGCCATGCTCTGAATCCAGACCCTTGGAGACCCGGAGCTGTGTTTCATTTGCAGTCACCACGCAGCAGGGGTGTTGCAACTGGTACAGCTGCATCAGAAATCATACCAGGGCATGGAGGATAGATTTTAAAAGCACGAAATTGAAATGGCTATGTATAAACCCTGCTGCCCATCAAAGCTAATGTGGGAATTCGCAAAAATAAAAAGCTCTTTTTGGGATGCAGAAGGTTTTTAATGACTCGGGTCACTATTCCAGCAGCAAAAGCATCCGAGGGGTGTCAGCATTGAAAGCAGCATTAGCAACTCATGATGAGCTTCAGACAGCAGCAAAAAGAAAGAAGGAAGCTCCCCGTTGGCTTGCTCCGTAGTGAATGAGAGGATCGGGTACGGAGCCATGAGACCACAAAAATGCAAATAGCTTCTTTATTTAAACAATAATTTCAATGAAATAGAGAAACTCATACAAGGAAAGTCTTGCAGAGCTGCAGGGCTGAACTGCAGAGCTCCTTAGGAGGATGCAGTAGCTGGGCTGGTTGGGAGAACAAGCAATAACCACGCACTGGGAAAGCACACCCTAAAATACAGCCCCCGACTGCCACGGGCAGTTTTTAGTCTTGCATACAGAACTCGCACACACTCTGGTTGTCACAGGGGGCCGGAGGAGCCCAGCGGAGCGGCAGGACAGCGGGAATGCTCAGAGCAGCCATCTGGCCCTGCCGTCTGCGAGCGCAGAGCGTCCCTGCTCCCCCTGCCCTCCTGCCGGGCCTGGATGGTCACATTCCCACTGCCTGCCCAGAAACACTTCCAACTACATCTCTCTCAGGAGTTTTGTACCGGAATTAGCTTCTCGCCTTCAGCCAGCTTTCCTGGATGGCCGGCCAGCCTTGTCCCTCCATGGAGGGGAGAGCGTCCTCAGGAGAAGCCTGCCATGCCTCCTCTATTGATGTGATTTTGTTTTATGGGACACTAAAAGTATTAATGAGGGCAGTCTTTAATGTATATTAAAATGTATCTGGTGGGTTTAATCTATCATGGCATGAGCCCAGTGCTTGCCTGCAAGGGAACAGACCTTGTTCTCAGTTCCAGGAGTGCAATCTCCAAGAGGTCAGGATGTCACATACAAGATGTCCTTTTGCCAGAAGGTCCCCGTGTGCCCAGCTTCACTGTGCAGCTCAACAAGGCAGATATTGCCCCGGGGGGATTTTGCAGTCAATGCTGGGAAAGGGACCGACTCTGCACTGTTAGTTTGTGTGACATGTCCCAAGCTTTTTGTGGTCACAAAGTCTCCTGGAGCCAGGGAGAGTTGCTGAGTTCCTGGGCAGAAGGCTGACCGTCTGTCAAGTCAATTAGAGAAGCATAGTGTTAGTGTGCTTGGGTGTTTCCATGGGCCAGGTTTGTCTTCAGGCTTACCACCAAAAACTCCACAACCATTTCCAAGGAGACTAAAACACTCATTAGTGATCTGACACTGGACACGTCAAGGTCAGTAGAGATGGTGCTACTGAGCATCACCCTGAGCATCCAGACCCATCACTCACTCGCATTCCCAGTGCACACACGAGAAAGCAGAGACGTGGTCCAAGTGGCGCAAAATTGCAGACCACGGTCTTGCCTCTACCTCCCTGCAGGAAAGAGCAGGCAAACACACCCCAAGGCTCCCTGAGACTTGAGGGTACTGTGCCATTTCTGAGCTCCAGCACTGACACGAGGTAATTGATGCTGACAGATATAGGTACCTGACCTATATAATTATACTGAGAATGTGGCTACGGGAAGGGACTTTGCACAGGACCACTCATACCCCAACCAGCAGCCTGTGACATCTTTATTTGCGTGCAAACACAAGCAAGTGCAACCCTTAAACACCAATGCCTTAGTGAGAGGAGGACCAAAGCCTCCAGCTGGCACCTTGCAGGCAGAGGGAAAGGGAGCTGGATTCAAGAAACAGCCCCATCTCCCCAAGAGGGCTCTGTTCATGGACACTGGGTGCAGTATGCACAGGGAGGAGAGACCAGAAGAGACAGAGGGGCTGGGAGCTGGATACTCACTGCCCCAGGCCTTCTTCCACCCAGTGTCTTGGAAATTAACATCAAGACCCAGTCCTGACTGTAGTGCAGGCAGCAGCTCCAGAGCTAAAGCCCCTGCTCCAGGTGGGGAGAAGAGATAATGGCAGGTAAAACACCATTTTCAGCAGAGCCTAAGTCTCACCAGCTTTTCCAGTGCTGGACCAACGTGGTGGTGCTGGACAAGCAAATAGGGTTGTTTAAACACCAGCTATTGCCCTGTTAAAGAGCCCAGTCCCTAATTTGTGCTCCTCAGCCCTATTCTCCCACCTCCTTTTTCCCACTTCATCTCGACAAGGGAAGAGTGACCATCACCCTGCCTCTGGGCTCCCCACCACCTTTCCCAAAGGATCACCGGAGGCCGTCACCATTTTCCTTTTGCTGGTTTCCCGCTGAATCATTTCTCCTGCATGTTTGATGGCCCAAACTGTATTAACTGTAATTTTGTACGAAGAGTGACTGTCCATTGGTTTAATAGAGCGTTAGTTATTGTAATAATTTATTGGCTGTTGGTAATGTATTTATTAGTTACAAAATGTTAATAAAGTGCCAGCTCTTTTCTAGTGTGAGAGTGGTTTTATTGTGTCTCCCTTGAGCGTGTCCAGCTTCTCAAACTTGTTATTTAACCCTATGGCTGCTCCACAAACACTTGCACAAGACACAGCACCAGCTGTCTGCCGTAGCCTCATCCACCTGGAAATAAGGAATTTGAAAAGGATATCACCAAAAGATATTTCATTTTATGTAAGTATTCAGCAGGATTTTTTTTTCCCTTGCTCACCAGAAGCAGCAGCAGGGCAGAGCATCCTTGCTGCCCCATTGCTTCCTCCATCACTTCGGTTACAAATCCTTTACAAGTCACAAGCTTTGCTTTTCCACTGTCTCTTTTGCGTGAGAGAGTCAGAAGACCCACTGCTGGTTCAATTCAGTAAATGGTGTGTTCTCCTCCTTGCAGTAGCACAAAACATGGAGCATCTCTCCCTCCCTTTAAAATAATGCTTGTGCCAGTCTGTTCTTTTATGTTTAAACTAAAGATCTTCCATTATTTGGGGCATAAAATAGAAGTAAGGAACTTGAAGAAACCAAGAGAAAATTTTCTACAGACTTCAGCAAAGGAAAATGAACCAGTGCTCTTACTGATTTCACCAACTTCCAGTGATGTGGCTTCAACTGGACTCATCCTCAAACACAAATTCCCGTGGCCCATCCTATGAATCCAACAGAACTACAGGCCAGCCTTGAGAACAGCAAATGGCTGAGAGGGAAAGGATTTTGCTTCATGTACTGCTATTGGGGATTTTTAAAACTTCCTCCAGGACACCATCCTGCTCAGATCTTCTGCACAGGTGTCCAGGACCCAGAAGTCATCGGGGTTATTTTGCCTGAATGGGGATTCTCACATGCCTGGCCAGAAGCTTTATTTCAGCTGCCCTTCCACCAACAGCACCACTTCTTTATTTAAATATAATACATATGTAGGACAACACCGGAGATGAACAAAGAAAAGCCCGTCCAGATACTCTCCATGAAAATCTCAAGACCCGGCAATTCTGCAACAACCACAAGTCAAGAAGAACCACATCCTTTTGTGGTAGTTTCTGGTTTCCCTATGAATAAGGCCTTTTTTTTATTTCAAGATAAGGATCAAATTGAAGTCCCAAGGCTTTGGAAAGCGCCTGCTTGGCATTCCCAGCTACTCTTTGTCAAGGAACCGACAGTGCAATCGCGAAGCCTTTCAAGATGAAATCAGACAGCTGCTAAATTTTGCATGCAAAAGCTACCGTTGAAGTGGAGCTAATAAAATGACTCACTAATAAAACATTCATGGAAAACTCCAAAATGTGTAATTGGGTCATCATTTCATTAGCAAACACATGTGTTCTTGTGAACCTTCAGCGAGTCCAGAGCCCCCTTTGCTGCGCCTCCAAAAAAGGGGCTGTGGGGGGATGTTGTGGGGGGATGTTTGCTGCAGGAGGGTTCCCCGCTGGCTGCTGAGCCCCCAGAGCACATCTCTCCATGAGATTTCTGCAAGGCTTTTGTGAACAGCTGTGTCCCCATGTGAGCTTCAGGCAGTTGAGCCAGAACTGGGGGGCTCAGCCCCCAGAGGGGTTACAGGGAGGGGCAGCAACTTCAGACTTCACCAAGCCCTGGGTTTGCACCAGAAGCTTTGCAAGTTCAAGTAGAAACAAGGTGGGTACAAACAATGAAAGGGACTCAGGGACTTCCTGAAACGCCCCCCAAAGCTGTCAGTGGACTAGCAGGGAATGGCCTTCTGGTGATTCTAAGAGCAAGTTAATGATGGAGAAAATGTTTGGGAGCTCCTGGAGAGCCAGATCTGTCCTGTCCAGTGGCACCTTCACACTAACAGTGAGTGCATGCACCTGCATGGGAACACCCCGCTCCGTGGGGCCCTGTGGCAGCCAGTGGGGCACAGGACCACCTCACCTCCTCCTGTTCTGCTGTCTGCTCTCCGCTTCTTAAAAAACTTCAGTAGCATAGGGGGAAAATGGCTTTTTATGGGTTTTGTCCACATGTAAATGGGAAAAAAACCCCAACAAAACTACGGCTTTTAGAAATTTACCCTTATGCTCCTACCAAAGCTTTTCCAAACTTAAAGTTTCCCTGGAGCAGTCTGGAAGCCCAGAACACTCAGGAGAGCTGGCAAGTGGGCTGGCAGAGGCACCCGCACTGGTTACCTCCATGGGATTTCTTAGGAGCAACCCAGCCACCACTGGTATTTTCAAAGCTGAGCTAAAATTTTTTCCAGGGAGGAGACCTGCCCCAGCCTCTGGGCAATTCCTTGGCACTGGTCTCACTACAGTGGCACCATTCAGTGCCAAGTACCCTTCCAAGCATAGGACCACCCTGGGATGGCCAAAGCCCCCTCCATCCCAGTCCCCATGCCCAGTATGTCTGAGCTGCTGGCTGATGCTGTCTGTCCACCCTTTATTTGGGCTCTCCAAAGGACACTTTGGGGGTGCTCAGTCCCTGAAGAGAGACAGGGCCCCCTTCCCTACTTTGGTGAGACAGGGGATGAGCAAATGACTTTTTTCTTGCTCTTCCTTGAGGTTGTAAGTGTCTGCCCTGCCAGAGTGGCCCCACAGGGATGTGGGGGAGAATCAGCTGCAGCCCCACACCTGCCCTGGCCTCCAACACAAGAGGAGGGCAAATCCCATTTCCTCCACCTTTGTAACCAGTTGACATTTACCACTGTCTTATTAAAGAGATTTTTTTTTTGCTTTCTAACCATTTCAATTCACAAAAATGTTCTCCTCTGCTCTAACTCTGTCTTTGCCTTCCTCTCTCCCCTCTCCTCCCTCTGTGCTCCCCTTTGCAGAACCGCATGCACGAATCTCTCATGCTCTTCGACTCCATCTGTAACAACAAATTCTTCATCGATACCTCCATCATTCTCTTCCTCAACAAGAAAGACCTATTTGCTGAGAAGATCAAGAAGTCACCTCTGACCATCTGCTTCCCTGAGTACACAGGTAGGTGCCGGGGCCGGCACGGCACAGCCGCTGTGACGCCCACCCTGCACCACCGGGGCTGGGAGGACAGAGGGGACAGGGTGCCTGTAGAGGGGGCTCCCTGCCTTCACAAGCTGTGGTGCAGCTCCAGCACCTCGCTCATGGGCTGGGGCTGTGTCCTGGGTGGGGCAGTTCTTGGGGCAAAGGTGCATGAGCAGCACTTTGGTGGGACAGAGAGGGGGTCCAGACAAACGGAGGTGAGCTAAAATGAGCCTGGGCACAGGGAGCTGTTGAAAGAAGCCGCCTTGGCAGGAGCTGAGTGGCCACTACTGGAGCCATCCTGTTTGCTGGTGGTTCCTGAGAAGCTCCTGCAAGAGGAGCCAAGACACGTGGTCCTCCAGGCTGCGTCCTCCCAGAAGTGCCTTCACGCTGGGTATGGCTGGGGGAGGAAAGAGCCCCTTTACAGCAGGAAGCTGTGGAACTACAGCAGAATCACCCATTTTGTAGTGACACCAACACGGCCTGGGGAAAAGGATAAATAACCAAGAAGATGAGCAAGGATAGATACTTTGGAATTCTCTAAGGGAAAGAAAAAAGTCAGTTTAAATTCAGACTCCAGCATATCCCCTACAGATACTGAGATGTCTCTGAACTATTCCACCCATCCTGGATGCCAAACCCTGGGGACAAGGGAGTCCCCCAGCAAGATGGCACCCATTCCTCTACAGCATAAGTGCACCAGCACTTCCACCAGAGGCATTTAGGCTTCTCCATCATGAAGGCACCAGCACTTTTCTCACAGCTACCTGGCAGAACAAACCAGACTATCCCATATGCAGCTGTACGGCACAGCCAGGCTACCCCATGGAGAGGCACAGCCCGGTGGCACCAGCCCACCTTCCCTCTCCTTTGGCCACCCACTGCATCAGGAACGAGGGGAACCAGCGAGCTGGAAAAGGAAAATAAATCTCCAGATAATAGCAGCTCTTGCAAAGGCGATTTCAGAGGCGTAACTCAGCTTTGTGGCTTCCCACGAGGGGCCAGCGCAGCCTCTCTCACTGCCCTAAGCAGCTTAATGCAATAATGCACATTTTTCGGCTCAAACATCTGGCGCCTCTCCAGCCCACCTTCCCAAAGCAAACCTCTCCGTCACCGAGCCAGCGGGCAACACGTGTGTCCCCACACGGCTCCTGGGCCACCACCACCTCCGCCCACTCCAGTGCCCAGGGTGAGACCCCCACCCACCCCAGGTGGGGCGCAGGGGGGCTCAGCCCCACCAAGGGGGTACAGCCAGCATCCACGGGCAATGGTGGCACGGCCACCAACTCTCCGAGCCATCCCTCCCCCTGCCTGCCTGACCGGGGGGCCACCAGGCCCCCCGGCCTTTCCCCCCCCAGGCGATGAGCGCGGGGCGCGCCGCGGGGACTCACCGGTGCTGCCGCGGGGACCCCCTCGCACACAGCCCGGCCGGCGCAGCTGGGGCCCCCGGCCCTTCCTGCCGGGGAAAAAGGGCACAGGGCGGCGCCGGCAAAGCAGCAGCACCTGGGGAAGGAGGAGCCCTCAACAAGGCCCAGGCGCGATGTGTTTTGGGGGAAAAGGGGGCAGAGGGGGAGCAAAAGGGGAGTGGAAAGGAGGGAGATGGGAGGGAAAAGAGCTGAATGGACCGTGCTGAGGGGTGAAGGGGGGGGGGTTAAAATAAATAAGTTTTCCTGTTCCTGTTATAATTAAAGCTGTTACAATTCTGTTATAATTAAAGCACTCCGCAGCGTGGGGCCGGGTGTGGGGGGTGGTGGCCCTCAGCTCTGACACCCCCGCTCTGCCCCCGCCT
>VZTD01004782.1:2255793-2287608 GCA_013397725.1 Rhagologus leucostigma
AGAAGCAAGACCACACACCCACAGCAGGGGAAAAAAAAAAAAAAAAAAAAAAAAAAAAAAAAAGAAAGAAACGAAAAAAACAGATTGAAGGAGAGAAAAAAAATTGTCATCATAATCGTGCGAGTTGGTAAATAAAAAGGCATAAGGAAAAATTATATATATACGTATATATATATGAAAAAAATCCACACCCACCTTTTTAGTTTGTTTTTTTGCACCCCCTTTCCCCATCAGGCTCCTCACTCCGGCCCCAGGTGTCCCAGCTTGGGGACACCCCGGGGGCCAGGGGGCTCTGCCCGGCCCCACCATCCCGACAGTTCCCCCCGGTACCAGGCAGGGACAGGGGGGAAAGGGCAGCACCCGGGGTCACCCTGGGCAGGGGCTTCTCCTCCCAGCAGTTATTTGACCATCGGCTGCTATTTTCTAATTGTGATTCTTATAATTCAGTATTGTGGGTTGGCTTTTTAAAAATATTATTATTTTGGTTAATTTTTTTTTCCAGCATGGGCAAGGCCGGGCTGCCCCCGCCTGCCCCGGGCCCCGCTGCCGCCTTCAGAAACAAAAAGGTTTTTCGGGTTTTTTGTTTGGTTGGGGTTTTTTTAAAGAAGGAGGGAAAAAACTGAAAACTGCCCCCGGCCACATGTCAGAGCGAAAAAGGGAAACAACAGCAGCAACAAGCAGATCTTCTCCCATTTCCCAGCCTGGCTGTTCGGGGGGAAGGCTGCAGTGGGGGCATCCTCCTCCTGCTCCCTTCCCAGGGCTTCAGTGGGGTTAGGTCAGATTTTTTGAATTCCCGCACCAATTCAGGCCAAAGCCCTCACCAGCCGGAGCCGGTGGGTTTTTCCCATTTTTTCCCTCCCTCCTGGTTTAACAACTCCCTGCTCTCGGTCACTGCTCACTCTCCAGGTCCGTATCCAAAAGCACAGCTCGGCCCCCACAGCCAGAGTCCCCCCTCATCCCCCCTTCAGGGCCGACCAGGAACATCAGGGAGGGCTATACAGATATATATTTTATTTTATTTTATTTTATTTTATTTTATTTTATTTTATTTTATTTTATTTTTTGTTTAGAGTATTTTTCTGTTTTCGTTTTGTTTCTATTATTTTTAACTCTTTCCAGTGAATGCTTTTTTGTGCTGCTTTTCTCTCCCCCTCTCCTGCCCCAGTCCTCTCTCCCTTTTAGTGAATGGTGTTTTCTCTCTCATGTGGGGATGTTTGTGCTGCAAAATAAGAAAAAATGAAAAAAAAAAGAAAAAAAAATTAAAAAGCAAACTTTAAAAAAAAGCAAGAATGAAAATAATTTAAAAATTTTAAAAAACACACACAAAACCACAAAAAAAATAATTAAAAAATAATAAAAAAAACAACAACAAAAATCGAATGTAGTGTTTACATTGAAGCCACCATTTTCATGACCAATCCCTCATCATTTCTACTTTGATTAGTAACCAGACGTCTTCACGGTTTCACTTTTACGAGTTACCTTTGCTGAAGAAGAGCAGTCACACCTGTTCAAAAGAAAATGAATAAATAAAGAGGAAACTTAAAAAAAGATATTATATATATATATATATAAAAAGCGCCAGGTCTTTCTAAGCCTTTCTATTACCAATCAGTGAGGTTTCTGTGATATATTACACACTGCCAATCTCTTTCTCTGACTAATGGAAAAATTCATGTGTAGCTCAATAAAGAGAATGTTTGTCTGTACCCCGGGCTCTCCCCTCCCGTGCCTCCGCCTCCTTCTTTCCCCCCGCGCTTGCCTCCTTCCAAAGGGAGGAAGAAAAAATACCAAAAATCACATTCTGGGGGGATTTGTTGCTGGTAGCAGAGGGAGAAGGGAACTACAGATTGGTGTAACTATTCACTGGGCGTAAATCCTGGAAAAGCAGTGTGTGGAAGCCCTCTGGTTCTTCAGAGCGTTACCATGAGCAAAAGTCCCCCCCAAAAGACCTCCCTAGGCGACAAAATATTTTTATTTCTTTGGGGAATGCAAAGCTAATCACCAGGGTGAGTCCTTCATTTGTGGCAGCATCACAAATCCCACAATATTCAGGTTTTTCCCCCTAAAATATAGAGGAAGGTTCTTCAAGAAAGTCGAGGTTTTCTCCCTGCTTCTCAAGTGATTCTGGGTTTGTTTGGATTTTTGGGGGGTTGGGGTTTTTTTCCACAGTTTGGGTTTTTCCTGCATTCTCTTTCATCCCAGGTCCCCAGCTCCTGTGCATGCCAGCTCTGGGCACCGTGAGCACGGGTGGGACACTTGGAGAGCCACCGGCCCTGGGGGCAGCGCCGGCACTGCCTGGCACGGGGCTGGGTCCCGGCACCGCCCCTGACATCCCCTCCCGTACCACGGGAACGCTTCCAAACCCTCGGCACCGCCCGGGGATGGAGCCGTAGAGAAGGTGACCCAGGCACCCAGGACCCCCCTGTGCCGCCCCTGGCGTGTCCCCTGCCCAGCCCCGAGGAGGGAAGGGTGGGTGGCAGAGACTCCGGCACGCAGCAGCAGCTCCTGACCGACACGGCTTTTCCAAGGTTCCTGCTGTTTACAGCGACCAGAAGCGTATGCTGGCACTGGGAAAGTCGATCAGGCCTCTCCTCAGATGACCTCCCTTTCCAGGGAGACCGAGCCAGCCCAGAGGCCACCACTGGTCCTGTGCTCCTCTGCACAAACCAGCCTTTCATGGCTCAAGTAGGTCATTGTGCAGCGCTGCCGCAGGCAAAGGTGCCATCCAGTGGCTGGCCAGGGTCCGCTCCTCAGGGAGCTGCCGGGAAAAGTCAGGAGCGCAACAGAAGTCCGGAAAGAACAGCCCCAGTCTCTGAAACATCCCCACCCTCCCTGGTGGAGCTCCAGGAACCTTCCTCTTCCCGTGGACTCCGGGAAGCTCCTTCTCTCATCTCTGCTGCAGCCCGAGGAACTGCAGGACCTTTGGCAGAGACAGGCTCATGACACCCTCTCCTTCCCCACGGATCTGCTGCTGGCCGAAGGGTTGGAGTCCACAGCAGGGTCCTGCAGCAGGCAGGGAGGGCTGGGGAGAGCTGCTTTGCCAGTATTTTCCCAGGCACCTTTTTTGCAGTGGTGAAACTGAAGGGGGAGGATGTCACAGCTCCCGCAGCACCAGGAGCAGAAGGAGGTGGCTCGTGCACCGCTGGTGCTGCCAGCCAAGCCCTGGGGAACCAGGGACTCCTCAGCTTCTGTGTCTGAGGAGGGGGCAGGAAACTGCTCCAGGGCAGAGCACTCCCGCCCTGAAGGTGGCGAGCTGGGAGAGAACAGGCCAAGGTGGTGGACATTGCCCACAGCCAGGTCAAAGCCCATCCTGGCTGGAGGCAGCCCCTCTGCCAAGAGGGAGGTGAGATCATTCTGCCTCATCATGTACAAAGTGCATCATCAGGTAAAATATCTGCCAGAAATGCAGCAAGGAGGAGGAACTCGTGGAGACCCAGAGCCCTCGAGGATTGCTGTGCTGTTTTCTGCACTCTCAGAGGAACATCGACTCTGCTGCCTGGATCACAACCCAAACTCTGCATTGCTCACACGAACAACAGCTCTCACCCATCCGCACACCGCCAGACAGCTCAAAACCCACCTGAGTTTCAGTCCCTTGAGACACTGCTTCTCTTTCATTTCCCTGTTCACAGCACAGCCAAATTCCTGCAACCCAAGGCCTGGGAGAACGTTCCCAAACCCAGTGTCAGGCGTTTGTGCTCCCTCTTCGGATGGAAGGAGGAACCAACAGGGACCAAAGCACAGGTGCCCCATTTACAGACTGAACATGCACCAGGAACATGAGAAATCACACTACAGAAATTTACAATTTCCAACACTGATCAAGGTTTTATTTTTGTTTGGTTGGGTTTTTTTAACAATAAAAACAAAACAGCTGTGTTCTAGGCAAAACCAAAGATCTCAAAAAAATTTTTTGAGGTTTACTAATAGCATTGCAAGGTAAGGCTTTCCAAAGAGTTTTATTGAAATAAATTATTTTCACCTAAACATCGATGCAATTCCTCTCATTAAATTCACCTTCACCTAAAAACCAACAGTAAAAAAGTTACCAACAATTCTAGATAATACTGGGCTCCTTCTAAAGGACGGTGAAACTAGAACTCACTCTTCAGAAGTTTAAAAATTAAGTCACTGCCATGTAAATTCAACTATGTAAGCTAGTGGCGGCGGCGCCAAGGGGATCTCAAAAGTTCTTAAGAAAATCCAGGTTAGCAGGTTGGGCTGCAGCCAGCAAAGGTCCAGCTGCCCCCATTCCTCCAGTCTTTCTGAATAAACTCATGGTGAGGTTGTGGGGTTAAAAATGAAATAAAAAGCAAGATACTGGAGCGATCTCCGCACCGTCCCATCCGTGTTGCGCTGGAGTCCAGGACAGGCAGGTTTCACTTTCAACTCTCTCAGCTCATGGCAACGCTGTAACCTCGCCTTAGGTCCCTCTTCTTCACTTGATCCCCCTCTGTGCCCTGCTTGTTTCTGGACATAAAAGGCAAAGGAAAAGTGCAGCCTTGGGGATGAACAGAGCCAGACCTCTGCCAGTGCAGAAGAGTCCAGCAACAGTGAACTATTTCATGCTGGAATCAGCGTGAATCGGCGCTTTGCTGCACAATTCATGAATTCAGGTTTTCCTGTGTTGTGTAGCCAGACAACTTCATCCAGTGTAAGAACCTCCCAGCGACGCTCCCCCAGCCCTTTCAAGCCGCCCTACGTAACACCCTTGGCTGCGGAAGGAACAGGGACTGAGGAGCCTGCTGGTCTAACACAGGGCTTGCTGCAAGCTTCTAAGCTTCCTTCCCTCAGAGTAACTGCCCCTGATCTCGAGCAGAACATGCCCATACGCTCCATGACCTGCACCCACAGCTACCTCAGAACACACTCCCCCCAGCCTCTGCTGTGCAGTCAGCCCCATAGCTCATGCCAGCTGCAGAAATCATGCCCGTGGTTTAGAAATTGCTTTTTGTTGTGGAGAGGATCAACATCACATAGAAAATATTACAAAAAAGGTTAATTTGTCAGCTGTCCAAACATTATTAGACCACATGCTTTATACAGCAGAGAGGCAGCCAGCTCACTCGGCAGCACAGCCAGCTGAACTCTGAAGAGACACTTTCCTGCTGGTATAGAAAGCGCAGGGTTTTTTGTATTTAATTTATTTATTCAACGTTGCTCACGAGGAGGAGGAAGGAGGGGCAGCAAGCGCTAAGAGTTTTGCTGCATCTGAAGTCTCCGTTCGGCAGCAGCAGCGAGGGTCCTGCGGCGCAGGGTGACGGCATCGGCCGTCGCTCCCTCGGGCAAAGGCTTCTCTGTGCTCAGCTCCTCATCCGAGGTTTTATTTAAGTAACGCCTGAGGGGAAAAAAAGGAAAAGATGAGTGAGCAGAACCCACCTCATTCTGGCTCTGAAAAATGTATCCCCGCAGCTGGGGAAGGCTGGAAGGCAAACTAGCAGGAAAATATCTCAATAAAAGTGCACATGAGCTATGCGCTCCTAAAAAAAGCCCACATCACCTACAAAAGGCTCTGCAGAGTTGGCAGAAGCTCTTAGGTTTTGTGCAAGATCCTTGCGCCTGTGGGAAGGAGCCAGTTCTAAAGGTCAGGGCTGTCCTCTCAACTCAGAGCCATTCACAGCAGGTGAGTTACGACTCCCTCTGTTCCTGTTACTCCGCTCCTCAGCCTCTGGCACTGCCTACCACAAGAAGGCACTCCCTGATGACAGTGGGTAAGCCCATGACAGAAGGGGCACTAGGGGCTGCACAGTGTAAGGTAAGGCCAGAGGACAAGGAAGTTGCTGCCAGAGTTAACATCCCAGTGAATTTTTACACTTCAGTGGCAAAAAACAGTAGTTTGAAATTCAACAGCTCTTCAAACCAGTAAACCAGAAAGTCAAAAACACTCTCTGATTTTTTTCAAACATTAAGGAAAAATTAAGTCTAGGAGCAAGTCTGTTTATAGACTTATAAAAGGTGTCACACCCCCAGGTACTTATAAGGCATTTCAGTGTGGAAAAGAAAAAGAGCAGCAGTAGCCTGACAACACCAAAGGACCCGGAACTCAGTGGGGTTGTTGTAGACCCTTCTCAGCAGTGTCCCTGCGATACAAAGGAAGGGACACTTTTAGTTGTTAAAAACACTACAAAGTGTTTTCTACATCACTAAAGTGCTTTTCCTTCTCTGCTTAATCAGCAACTGGATGCTAGTAGAGTCCACCAACATATCTGGAATACCAGTACAAAAGTTGAGTTCTACCTGTAACAGCTATTACTGCTTGGGCTAAAAGAAACAGTTCAAGTTGGTCCCTCTCTCTTCAGTGGTGCTGACTGGCTGGTTCTGAGCTCCTCGGTGAGGTCTAGTAAGGGTCACCTGTCAGATCTGTGCTGCTCTGGGCTCTGTATTTGGAAAAAGTGGTGCCTGACAGGAATTTCAGCTGTAAGAGCACAGGCAGTGAGGGCTGACACCTGTGCCAGGAGCCAAACTAAAGATTACTAAAGGACTCAGCCCAAGTAACCTGTTCTCAGTAAATGCTCAGACTAAAGCCAGACTGAAGCTGGAAAAATCAGCCTTTGATTTCAAAGAGCTTTGGATCAACTGCACAGGAAGCTGTGTGCATGTTGGGACACATGATGCTATTTCAGAGGTGGGTTTAGCAGTGTCAAACAGCATCCTGAGCCTGCTGTGGGTGGTAGATGTATTCATTCCTCTTACTGCTTTTCACACCAAACCAGGCTCTCAGTGGTCCTAACCCATTTGAAACCCATTCTGGGGGACTCCACCTGAGTGGCCAGGCTGGAGTTTCAGGAAAGAACGTACTTTCGAGCTTGTTGCAACAAGTCCTCCTTCCGCTGAACCAACATACGCTGCCTTTCGTCAGCTGACTTGGAAAAGCGACTTCCCCTGGCCTCAAAATCTTCTGCTTCATTAGGTTCTACATCCATTTCGCTGAATTCCACCATTTCTTCCAGTCTGGAGTTCAGTTCAAGAGGCACTCTCTCGGTCTAAGAGAAAAGGAAATAAGGCATAAGTCTTTGCAAAATTTGGGCTTCTTTGCATCAAAACAAGCTACAAAGAACCGTCATTTTCTGAGGCACTGGAAGAAACCAGAGTCTCACCTGCTGTACTCAGTTCCCTTGGGTTCCTTTGAAAAGCCCAGCCAAAAAAACAGAACAAAGATATTTCAAACCATGCTCAAAGATCCTGTATCCTATAATGCTGTATCTTTTATGCCATGTTTGAAAGTAATGTCAAAGACAAACATTAATTACTCATAATTAATGCTCTCTGAAAATGGGGCATTTGAAAGTCAGATTCTGCAGCTGACTTGACAAGTGATGCAACAGTAAAGAGTTGAAAAAGCAGAAATCCACATACTAAGGAAAGAATAACAAATGTATTTGCAAAGATTATTTGTGCTCAAGAAGGGAATTTATAAGGCTTCGGTTCACTGGGTTCTGCAGCACCCAAATTGTTCTGTTTTAGACTGCTGGAGCAAGGCTGGCAACTGGCCCAAGCACAGTGTGCCAAGAAAGGAGCTGGCAGCCCCCACATGGCACCTCTCCCCCCTGACAGCCAGCTGATAACACCAACCCGAAAACTGAGCTGATGGATGATGGCTCTGGGTACAGCAGCAGAGGTGAAACAGCACATCCTGATCACACCCTGTCGGACAGGATCAGATCAGCCCCACGATGCAGAACCATGGTGATAGCCAAGCATGGTGGTGTCAAGAAACAAATCACCTCAGTGAAAGGCTGAAGAGTGTAGCCATCATTTGGTACCCCAGAAGATGACTCAAGCAAGTGGGATGCTCCAGGGAAGTACTGGCCAAGTCAGCCCCTACTGCCTGGTTTTGGGCCTTTAGCAGAGCTGCTGAGGAGCCACGATGGCCGATTCCATGGGCGGCACGGCGGGATTGCTGCTCCAGCCCCAACAGCCCAGACACAGCAGCATCACAGTACAACACACAGGTTTAGGCAGCTGATGTGCAAAACAAGTTGAGTCATCCCAAAGCCCTAGAGACAGGCCAGTAACGCCGTCTCTCCGACACAACGCCTTCAGAGAGCAAACACCAAGACAAATGTCACTTCCAATTACATAGGTGAGCCAAGAAGGGATCCCGGAGCCCAAGTCAGCACAGTACGGACACTGCAACCTCAAACACAAGTACGGGTGTTCAGCCTCCCTCAGCAAAAACGCCAGGGCTGGAATTTACCAAAGGGCTCCAGTACCACACACACGAGTGCACTGGGATAACAGGGGCACCACTGGACTGCCTCAAAGCACTGCCACAGCCCTGAGGAGGGAGGGAGAGCCCCACAGAACAATCCCATGGATTGTACTTGGGGCCAAGGTGACCTTGGCAGACCCAGCAGAACAGCTACAGAGCAACTCAACTGCTGCTTCCGATTACCACACGGGTGGGCAGGGAAAGCTCTGCTGGGGGAAGCAGGGAGGAGGCCATTCATTGCAGTCAATGTTCAGACAAGATCACTTCTTTTTTCCCCCTGGGCCTTTTGTATCAGAAGACACAAGTTGGCTCACCTAAGGTTTGGGGGTTTTTCATAAGGTTACAAAGATTCAAAAATCAATACCCAGAGCCCAATCTTCTATCTGAGCACAGGAACTGTTACCAAGGAGGTTTTAGAGACAAAACTATCACAGCTAATTGCAGTAAAGGTTATGACAACCCTCAGTAGTGCAGCAGATCACAGACGCAGAAACCCGTATACTACAGAAATTATTCCTCTTTCAGGCTGCAAGAGAAAAAGTTTCACGAAAGCCATAGGATGCCTCAGAATATGCCTTGGTCTCTAAACAGCCACCAAGTACTTAAGCAAGGGAGGGCGCACAGGATAGGGATGGAGAGGAGGCAGAGCATTATGCACGTCACTGGAAGCATCAGCATTCCAATGCACAGCTGGAGAGAAGTACGTGCACAGTGTCTCACTAGGGGTACAGGCCAGGACTGATAGAGGCTGTCAGTACTTAGAGCATTATCTCACAAACCTGTAACATGATTTATACCATGATGGTGCTCAGAGATGCCTCTCAACTACCATTACATTATATCAGCACTTACGCCCCAAAACCACAAGCTACAATTGCGGAAAAAAAAGTCAGTCATTATCTCTATCTTAAGACCTTTGAACTCTAAGTAGAATGAAGTCATAATATGACATAAGGCACGAGGAAAACCAACACTACTCATGAAGAAGGGTTCTTTTATTTGAGCGTCTTAGCTGCCCTAAGAAGTGTTGTTTCCAACAAGCAGAACTGATGGATTGTTGCTGATCTCCACTTGCTGTTGGAGATCTAAAAAGATTCCCATAGTATGCTGATTAAAACAAAAAAAAAAAAAGATAGAGGTACAATGCCTGTAAAACTTACTCTAAGGCTGCAGCACAAAGGAACTAGAATTTCCACGGTCTCTCTCAGAGACTGTGTCATAAGGTGTCATGGTCTATCTCTCCACAATTTAGAAATTTAAGTCACACTCAGAGGAGATGATGGCAGCTTCTTATGTCCCTTCCCACTTGCCTTTAAAAAGCTTCTCAAAACTCCAGTGCACCCTGCTGAAGTAGCTTGTTTGCTGCTTGCCCTTTTCTCACAGATAAGCCTTTGACTGACTATAGCAACAGATTCTTCTGGCAAGCAGAAAGTGATACATCAGGCATTTGGTTACAAATTAAAAGCAGAATCAAGGGGACACCAAAGTGACAAAAGGTTCCTAGAGCCCGAGGCTCCCAAGGCTCCTCTCCACGACAGAAATACTCTCAATAGCAAAGAGTTACGTAAGACTCCTTGGTAGAACTGAGCTCTGTAACAAGGGTGAGCAGCTTGTCCCAAGGCAGCCCAAGCTAACACTAAATGCACAAAGCGTTTCTGAGGCAGGAAGAGGACAGCAGCACCTTCCAGCTTCCACAACACCACGGAGCAGCACGTTTCGCTCTATGCATGGCAGTCTCAGTCTCCCACTTCAGCTCTTGCCTGTGATTCCCGTTTGGCACAGTAAGTATCCATCCAGGAAAACCCACACAGAGGCCACCAATTCATCCCACACAAGCAGCCACCAGCAGCCCGACTAAACTGCGGGATATTCACAACTGTTCCACTGTCTCTAGGCCATCTCTGTGCTATCCTACATGATAAAAACAGGTTCTCCATTCAAACCACCATTCACTCCAGCCAAAACATATCACCTGAGCAGTGCTCAGCAGCACTGCAAAGCAAAAAGGCATCTCTGTTAGAGAGCATATGCTCAGTGCTGTGATGTATGAACACCACTCCCAGGTTTTTCACGTTCTGTAGAAGGAACGACAGAAATACAGGCAGTGACAGGCAGGAGAGAAGAAAGATGAACAGCAACACGATCATACAAAGTGGGATTTGAAGCCAGAACCAAGCTAAGGATAACTAGTTAGATACCATTTGTACCAAGAGAGGTTTGTCTCATTAAAGAGCAGGGAAAATGCCTCCAAAACCTTCAAAGAAACCAAAAAATGCTTGATTCAGACCAAGATTTTCATTCC
This sequence comes from Rhagologus leucostigma, assembly GCA_013397725.1. Lineage (NCBI taxonomy): Eukaryota > Metazoa > Chordata > Aves > Passeriformes > Rhagologus > Rhagologus leucostigma. The sequence goes on from VZTD01004782.1 coordinate 2,266,311, forward strand.
TGCAGTTCTGTAGCTGCTACCCCAGGCTCTTACCAAGTACCTCTACCATCACTACCACCTCTTCCTCAGCCTCAACGGCATAATCAAACCAAATCAAAGTGTTTTTTGTCTTGCAACCTGCTAACAAGGGAACTGCCACAGTTGAATTCCAGGTAGTAACAGGTTGGGTATTCAGGTCACTAAAGGCTGCAAAGAAAGTCACACACCTCACAAATTCATTCAGCCAGCACAAGGAGAGATTTATAAAACAGAAACCTTCAGGATGTCACTATTACAGTCAGGGAAAACAAAAGTGAAATGAGATCTTACTCTACTCACAGGGTTATTTTTTTCCCCTGCCACACTTTAGCTAGCACATGCTGCTTAGTAAAGGCCTTAGTGAAGAACAGCAAAACCCATTATTGTGCTTTGTATATAGAAGGGCTGTTATCTCTTGGTCCTGTTCATATCTCACTCCATTCCCATCAAAGCTCCCCATGTCTTAAAGTGCTTCCTCCGGACACAAAAAGAATTCTTATACCCAGAAAAGAAATACTCCTCCTTTTAACGGAAGTGTTTGGAGATGCACAGAATGGGAATGAGAAGAGAAAGGGGAAGAGCAAAGCACCCTGCTTGAGCAAAGCACCCTGCTCTTCATATTCCACAGACAGGCATGGGCTGACCAGACATGAAAAGAGACATGATGATCTTCTGTTCTTTGTACCATTGGAGAGCACCTTCCCTCAAGGAAGAAAAAGAAAAGCACAAAGATAATCCTCTACAGGGGCACCATACTCATAATCTGATTTTTCTGCCTGACCGTGTTAGCTCTGATGTGAAATACAAGGAAGGGCTGCCACCAACCTGACCTGGTACAGAACCACAGGCACCTACCAGTCCATGCAGCTTCTAATTGTGCTTTTTGCCCATTTTTATGCCTAATTACCTGTGTGACAGTTCCAGTATCCTCCTGATCAGTGCTGTGCCTTTCCACAGAGTTGTTCAATGCAGGTCTAATGCTATCTGCACGCTGAAATGCAAACATCATGGGTTTAATACAGAGTGGGAAATGGCAAAAAAAACTCGAGTTCTTTGAACACATTCAAACTCTGCCCTCTGCAATGTCAGGTGTTGTGTTCAATTTAGAAACAGATAAGTTAGCAATAAACAGAATGCTCTGTGTTGAGAGAGAATTCTCTCTGCTTCCCCACACGCAGACTCCAGATAACAGTACTATCTGATGTGCACAGAACCAGAATTCAATATTCTTATTAACAGAAACACTGTCCCCAGACTGCTTTACTGAAATCTGCTGGCACTAATTAAGAACAAAGCATCATTTTGTCAACTTTCTTTGCAAAAAATCTTCCTAAGTGGTACAATTCAATTATCTGTCAGCAGAGAAATCAACTGGAAATGTTCTAAAAGCTCTGCACAAGAGAGACCGGGAAGAGCTGCTTTAACTGAGCAAATATTTGTCTCTTGTCTAGCTAGGATATTTTCAATTTATTTTTGGTACATGACTGAATACACTGCATTTACAGAGATTTAAACAAAGGGAAAAACAAATCCCATATTCACCGGTGCTTCAACTTGCTTCATTCCCCTCACTCTTTATTAACAGGCTCAGTGCTGTGATAAGAAAGAAAGTAATTTTAGGTGCACAGTCTTATAACTCACCTGTGTGGGGAAAGGCACCTGGATGCGCCCTTCTAGGATGTTGTCAGTGGTGATCTCTACAGAACGAGTTAGCTGCAGATCCTGCAGAACTAAATGATAAGGAACCTGAGGGAACATCTCCTGAATCTGATGGGCCTGGAGAAAGCAATACAGTCAATATCAGCAGTAAATAGAAGTTAGTTGATAAGTATGTCAACAGAAAGAGATTAAAAATATTATCAGCTCAAAGATGCTGCTTATGATATGCAAACCCACACGCAGAAGGAAAAGAGAAAGAAAACCCATGCTGGCACTGACTTCCAGGGCAATATGCTGCCTCCACTGAAGTCAACGGCAAAACTGCAGCTCCTAGGGAGACACCACGCGGCCCTGAACACTGCCTGTAGATGCACAAAGGCTTCAAAAGCTTCCCAACCCTCTTCTTATGACAGCCTTTTTGATAAAGATCTATATAAAACTCATGGGTGACTGAAAGTTAGACCAATACTGAGAAGAAAAAAACAATTTTGCTTTTTGCCAGATTGGTTCCAAAATGGTACCGATAAGGGCAAGTGGGGCAAGTTTTAATAACCCACTCCCTCCAGCCATCCTGCCTACAAACTAGTTTAATAGGGTCTGAAAATTCAAGTAAATTAAACTGAATTGTCAGGGAACTGTTATTATTGAATTTCAAGTTAGTTAAATGATATCCAAATTAAATAAGTAAAGGTAGGAGAGCAGGCAAATAATATGCTTTTATAGTCCAACAACTAGATTTCATTAAATATTAAAAATCTCTTTTTTCACTAATGCCCAAAGTCATGGGGGGCACGGGGAATGAGAACAGCAATAAGAAAAGAAAGGTGGAGGAGTTTTGAGAGCAAAGCAAAAACTATACAGCAACTGACAGTGAGTTCCAACACAAGCAACTGCTGCAAACCTAACCCTCCATTGTACTAACTTGTGACCAAACGAACTGATTTAGCATTTCAGCCTCCAGCTTTCCCGTCAAAATACTTCTCTAGGGTTTTGTTCAGTAACACAAAAAGGAGAATTTCACTTACTTTCTATTAAAAATGTGTAACACTTTAACAATTTGCTAACCTCGGCCTTTCCATTAAAGCAGACATTTTAATATAAATTGCTACTATACTTTTGATAATACACAATCCTAAAAAACCATTACTTATCCTTAACAAAGCCCATTTGTGTCACTGTGTCCAGTGAAAGAAAAATTAAACTGACCTCAGATGGAGAGTTCCCGCATATTTAACTAATAAATCATCTGCCAGCCCCTCATTGCTCCCTCCCTACCTCAAACACCCTAAAAATACTGGCCTTACCCTGCTGATGTTTAAACAGAAGTAAAGGCTATGGGAAAGACCTAATATTCAGAAAATTCCATCACTTTCATGAGACATCTCACTGAATGTTTATTAACACGGTATAGAACACGGTAGCTTGAAGAACTCAAAGGAAACAGCACTTCTCAAAAAAAATTAAGTGTTTCATAAAGACACATTCTTTTCTTTTTTTACTACATTAGAGTGTTTACGGATGAATTCAGCAAATCTGGAATTTCATCCTCTACACTTCTATCATCATCATGAATCAGCAAAAGCTGAGGGTGCTAGAGAGCCCACCTCACGCTGATAAGACACTGAAACTGCTATATTGAAGCTTATTGCTATTAAAGATTAAAAAAACAAATCAAAAGCTATAGAATGAGTTCGATCAGTTACTACTCGACCAACAGCTAAATTCTCTGGTTACAGACTCACACTCTTTGGTGCTGCAAGTTGTCACAGAGGTACTGAAAAAGAGCTAAAGTTGCAGCAAGCAAGCTGAGAAAAAGTCTGCCTATCTACCCAGGGAGTACATGTCATTTTTCTACCTCATTCACCTACCTCCAGACCTGTTCTTTCATGCTGGCACATTTGAACCCAAATATAGCCCTAACTTAATAAAATAAAGTGGTTTTAGAGAGAAAATAAAGCTTCTCTCACTCAGAAAAACAGCTTTCATGGAGTGTCTAACCACTGTTTCGACTTCCTTCCCCTTTATGTTCTCCATCTCCATATAACCCTTTCCCCTACACAACACAAAGGCTGAGGTGCAGTCTTACCATAACATTGAGCTGGGAGTTGCTGGCTTGTGCAATTCCGAGGATGTTGGTGGTGTGCATCACTTCCACAGAAAAACTGGGCAGCCAGCTGGCAATTCGGGAGCCTGGGAGTAAGAAATCACCAAGGAAGTCAAGAAAGAATATGAGGATCTCAGCAGGCCAAGTACTTCTATGTGTGTGTAACACAAGTCTTCACATTCCACAAGGTACATGCAGGGAGTTCTGCAGTGCAATCTATCCCTAAGGTGTCCCAAACATGGAGATGGTTGGAGTGAATCAGTAACTGCCAATATTCTCTTCAAACACACTGTCATAGTGGTTTAACAATGTGGCGACTGGAAAAAGATCAAGGAAACAACACACCCTTGTTTTCTTTTTTTAATGTTCCTATTAAAGTGAAAATTAAAATAATCCAGAGTCAAATCCAGTTCTGGAATATATTAATAAATCCAACAATTTTACTAAAAACAGGACAGCTTCTAAGCAATCTGAATCCAGGCCTAAAATGGGTCATCACTGAGAAATATTACTTCAAAGGGACACAGAGTAACTGAACAAAGTGATTGCTGCAATCGTGTGCTTCAGCTCCAGAACAGGGCACATGGGTGGCTCCCTCCTCCTTCTGTGCTGCCACTTAAATAAACACAGGCTTTGCTCTATGCCACTTCTCCTTCTATCTCCATGGTAATTCTGCAGGTCTCCAAGCCACCGGAGAGCACTGGGGAGGACAGCCATCAAAAATACACTGTTGTTCTAAACATAAATGTCCTTTGGAGACCTAAAGCACCCCAGAAGTGGAAGCCATGCAGAAGCTATCAGCCAGTCTCCATGTACGCAGAAATTGTCTGACCCTTCTCTGCCCGTTATTCTCCCCCCACAATCTCTAAAGATTTCAAAACAAGCACAGATGAAGAACAGGTCACTATGTAAGTTTGTGGCATCTCAACTGCCTCATGGGAGCTCCACAAGGGCAGAGCCCAAAGTTGAGTATTTGCAGTACTGAAATCTACTGAGAAACACCAAGACTGCCATCAAAACCTGGGAAACTGTGGAAGACAAGCACACACCAATACCAAAATCCTAAAAAAATCTGGAAGACAAACAACATAAATTGCCTTTTTCAAAAAAAGTTGTCTCCATACACAGAACTTACCATGGCCTGGAATTACATCTGCTTTGTGAATACTTGTAACACACTAGTAAAAAACCCCAAACATGTAAAACTGTTGTGGTTACATGATTCCTTCTGAGACTAATCTTCTGCACCTAATCAAGCATTGCAAGTGTCTTGTAAACTGAGTGGCAAACGGACTTTTGACAACCACACATCAGCTAGGAGATAGGGGAAAGACTGACTTTTAGACTGCACCACAGAGGGTTTTTTCCCCCTTTTTGACTGTCATTGATTAACCACCACATGGAAACAAAAAAAGACACACTAATTTCCCATTCTGCTTGTCAACATGGCACACAATGAATAAATGCCAGTAACTGAAGCTGCCGACCACAACAAATCCAGAAAAAGGGAGCACTTGTACAAAATTTTTCAAGAAATCTCCACAGTTCTGGGAAACCTCAGAGACACATCTGAGGTCTTGCAAAAGAACCACCAGAAACACAAAGGTGTTTGACAAACACAAGCAGAGCATGGTTTGAGTTTCAGCTGAAGCACAGACAATTCCATTCTACAGAAGGCTGCTCCCCTTGTTTATTTGGGCAACAGCAGCAGATGTCAAATGCGCTCAGCTCACCGTCAAAGTGGAAGAAATGATTGTGCTGGTTCAGGCGTGGTCTGCCTTCTGCTGCTGCCACAGGAACCAGGTTCTCATCCAGATTTTCCCTTTGGTGATCCTCCCTCACGTGATGACTGTCAGTGATATTAAGAGACATTCTGCAGGTGGGGCAAGATGTGTCTTGTTCCAGCCAGGACCGCAGGCACGAGCTGACAGGAAAACAGTAATAATGCGGTGAGCTTGCAGCGTTTTTCCAAGACACCACTATCACAAGTACATCAAGTAGCTGTAGCATACTCTGTACACAACATCAACACGTGGACTGCTCAGAGATACCCTTAATGATCTCCTGATGACTCTGGCACAGGTTTCTTATTTCTTTCAGCTGAAAATACTTAAGTGTTCACTTTTTATAAACATGCATGCAGATTTATCGCAAGCTTAAAACACTCTTCAAGCTTGTTGTCCCTCTAGCTGAGAACAAGCAAGTTTTGCCTGGAAGGGAAAATAAAGCATTTCTTTTCTCTCACCATTCCCAACTGAAAAAGGCAAAAATCAACTGGACACATAGTTAATGTATCCTGACACATTTTCACAGCAGTTCTGCCTGTGATGAGGCAATGGCACCTCCAGTGCTTTCAAATAGCTTTTCAAAATACCAATACCCAAACCACAAAAGTCAGTACCACTCCAGAAACTCTCTAAACAGATGTATTAATACTAGCAATTCTGTGCCATTACAATCCTTACTTAATTCCGAACATTTTCTGTCTTGCAGAAAGCGAGAAGTGTTTGAAATGCAGGTTGAAACACTCAAAGCTGTGCATGCTTTTTGATTCACGCTGATATGACCCAATTGCAGTATTTGTTCAAGTTAAACCTAACTTTCAGTGTGGAAAAACTGAATTTCACAGGGCTGAACACTTCCCAATATTATAACACATACTTCACATTTGCAGGGTGGGTTTTTTCCCAGAAGTTCTCAAAACACTTTAGAAAGGTAAAGACATACAAAAAGATCAAATAATGAAGGCACATATCACAGGTTTGGGGTGACAAAGCAAGAGAAAAGTCCTAATTGCAGGACTGTAGTGAAGTCAAGGATACAAGGATTCTGTCCGGTTCCTGAAACTTTGCCCAAGTGTTTTCCATCATATCGCAATGGAGGGATACACAGTGATGGGTTTCCCAGAAGCAACCAAAGCACCACAGTAAAAATCTGCCACCTTCCACCACCTTGGCAGTGGCACTGCTGTCCAACATCGGCTCCCCGACCACAGGAAAACCACCCTGCCCACAGCGAATTCAAACCTCTGCTAGAGCTGTACTCCAGAGGTCACTTGGGAAACACCTGGAGTGGCTCAACAGCCGAGATGGTGGAATGGGCACAACCCTGTGTCAGCTGCACCAGAACCAGGCCCTAAAAGCCAGCTGTGGTCACACCCATTGTGTACCACACAGACAGAAGGGCTTGGTCACCCACAGCAACTCAGTAGGAAGAGGGCCAGCACCAGGTCAAGGCTGGCAACCTCTCAGAGCAACAACTCTTGAAATTTCCTGCTTCCTAGAAGGTAAAGGAGAGAGTTTCAACATGCCTAAGAGATTCAGACACCTACTCCCATTAAATTTCCTTATATTGAGGCACAGGGTTCACCTTAGCAACACAAATCTTCCCTGCCACCTTCTCTTCCACTCCAAATAACTGGTGGTGAAAAAAAAACATCCCACATAATTGAGAATGGACACAGTGTTCAGCCTGCTGACAAAATCACCAGGCTTTTATGAGGAGAGAAACCACTCTCAGGTTGTAAATGGGGCTATTAGTTACATCTGGTTTTATATGCAAGCCACCTACTGTAACATGTTCCCCCCCTAAAAGCACCATGGAGTGTAACTTGCTTCAGAACTGTAACTGCTTCAGAAAAAAATACAAAAGGATCCTTTCAAACACAGAGAAAATGCCTTTCTGAAGAGAAGACCCTGGGCTTCTCAAGTGCTCAGCAGGTGATTAAATATTCACATGATTCAGTAGCACTGGAAGAGGAGTTTCTGCTATGGAGGCACATTATCTCATTAGAGACTTCTTGGAACACAGATAAATATTTATGGCAAGGTTTGTCATAAATGACAACAAATTAGCACACAGATTACAACCTCTTGTTTGACAGTTACCAGAAAAGTAAAAAGCTATTTACAGGAAGTAACACCACAGAGACAATTTAACCGACCTGCATATTCGTCACATGGCCCTCCAGAAACACCTGATTCAATCCCTGTATCTCCTTTCATATTTAAGCACAGGCACGGAAGTATAAGCACTGCTACAAAAGATCCAAGGAAAGTCACATCCAGCTCAGCACACTGTGTCCACAAGCATCTGCTACTATTCAATACCGAATGAGTGTAAGAAGCAGTGTATGAAGAGGTTCTTTGGCCCAAAGTCTTCCCGTTCTAACTACCAGCTGCTTAGGGATCATTTCTGCTGGTTTGGTTAACCTCTTTTACAGCCCTGATGGAATCACTGCCCTTGAAACCACAGATCCAGACCCGGCCTCTACAACTGTCCTGGGTGACTCACCATCATGTGAGGATGCACTATATAAAAAATATTCCCTGTTTTCTCCTTAAAGCTGACATCTGGAAGGTACTTAAGGATCCAGCTCCCATTGTTCTTCTTCGCCTGAAAATCAACACAACCTCCACACAACAAACCTACTGATCTGTGTTTGAGAAACTCAGCACTAGTTACCCATTAGCTTACAAGGGGCACACTCTCAGTTTGGGAGACGAGAAGTGCACCAGGTGGAACAACTCAAACATGAAAATGACTGGAGTGAACAGGACTTGTACTTCGTTATCAGAAGCAGACGAAGACAACTCAGGCAGCAAGCACCCAACAGTTCTGCTGGTAGTTTGTTACTTGTCATCCCACGGTAAATTTCAGCCGTGCCCATCTATCCCTTCCCTTCTCAGCTGGGTGCACCCTCCCCAGCCTGGACACGTACTTGTGGAAGAGGTGGCCGCAAGGGAGTTTACGTGCGGATTGCATGGAGTCCCAGCAAATGGCACAGTCATCATTGTTCACTGCCAGCTCCTCTGGTGTTGCAACTGCAAACCTACAAAGAAATGGGAAGAGACAGAAGGAATGACTACACAAGCTCAACAAAGTCTCCTCTCTAGGGAATCCATCACTGAGAAAACCTTACCCTCCATGTTAACTTTCCATTAAGAGAGCTATGCCAACAGATCTGGGTTTTTTTTGATAACTCTGGCTACACTGCAAAGGAACACACACATACACATCCCTCTGATGCCTTTTGCAGGCACTTTTTTTGCACATCTCCTCATATATCCTAAGTGCAAAAAGCTTTGACTTAGTACCTTCCAAGAGACAATTATATGATCATTTTGTTGAGATCCTCAAATTATAATCTGTAGAGATTTGGTTTATGTAATTTTTCTAAATGAGTTTTGATAACTGTACCCATTAAGGTGTCTCTTTGGGATCATAAGCATTTATGGTCTGGCTAATTTTGGCCTCAAATTTTGTCATTTCCATTTGTCTTGACTTTTTCCCTTTTTTTTAAGATACAGTGCCATGTAAGTAGTTACTACACAGTATCCAAACACAGACAATATAGAGATGAGTGATGTAACATTTCACAGCACTGTCGGTGTGGAATATACCTGAAGAACAACCACGTAAAGGCAGCTGCCAGTGGCAGCTTCAGAAGGAAGTTGAATGTGGCTCTTCCAGCACAATCAGAATGACCAAAACACATCAAGTTGCTCAGACAAGAAGTCTGTGACACATGCAACTCAAACAGCTTTGTGAGCAGCTCAAAGGGGTTCAGTGGCTGCATCTTACTGAAAAGAAGCAATGCATTGTGGATGAACTTTATTATGCAGCTCTTAACCTGATATCACAGCCATTAAATGACTTTCCAAAAAGAAAACCTCACTAATTTCTAGATAAGCCAGCCTTCTCCACCTGGACTACTGCAGCAGGAATCAATTAATCAAACCCACAGAGGCCCAAAATTAAAACAGTACAGTGATGTAAAGAAGGAATAAAACTCCCTGTGGCTCTTAAAATTTTTAAGAACATAGCTGAATTTTGAAAACATCGGATCAGAGATGCAGTTCTATCTGGTATAATATTAGGTTTTGGCAGGCCTCCCAATTTCTCCGTATTACCTCACTAAAAAGGAATGGACTAAAGTACTGCCAAGGTGCTCTCAGCTCCACTTTGGGTACAGAGTCTTAGAGTTGGCTTCAGGTTTAGTAAATACACAGAAAAAGCTAGGCAGGTTTTCATTACTACTTTGATTTCATTTCAGTCAGTAACTGAATACTATGGCCTAATGAAATTAAGAGCATTGATTTCTATCCCAGCCAAGCCAGTATTTAACAGTTGAAATTGGCAGAGCTCTGCAGAGCTTCTGTCACCCCACCGAGGTAGTATGCAAGAGAATACAGGAGAAGAAATAGTGGACCAGGGAGTTCACTTTTTGTCACTTAATACGTTACCAGTAATACTGCCATTCTACAAGTCAATCCTACGTATCTGTTACAACCAGAAAGAGCCTCCTCTCTACTAGATCTACATCAAGATTGCAGAGCAAGTAAGAGGCTCACCTGGCTTCCATGTTTCCAACCACACGCAGGTAGTTCTTGTGCCGCCGAATTCGCCGTTGCACCTCGTGGAACAGGTAGCGCAGCTGCATGAAAATCACCAGGCTCGCCATTGACAACCAGATATTGCCAAACAGCTTGGGAAAAAAAACAGAGCAGGGATTAGAAACAAGCGTCATGGGAAACAAGAAGCTGCATCAGGTCTTAAGAGACAAAGAAATAGAGAAACCAGCCCTGAAGAATTTCTCTTTTGTTGGGTCCATTCAGACCAACTATGCATGTTCAAAGGTACTACCACTCATTACCTCTTCAGATACAACTTTGGCAGCACAGCATTTATAATGAGGATAAACTGTATTCAGTCCTGTCCAGCTTAGCATCCCCTGCTGCCAGTGAAAATAATTCAGTCTGATATTACTCAATAAAAAAGCTAATTAAACACCTACTAAACAGATAATTACACACAGTAGTTAATATTCCTTAACAAAGTTATTTGTGATTACTCCAACTTGTGAAAACTACACAGGAGGAAAGAATGCCAAAATACCCCCTCTATATTTTCATCTCTATTTAAGTAACTTCTCCGTAATATCTGGCTTCTAAAATAAGCAAAGTAAAAAAATATATAAAATACATATACCCAATACTCTTTATTTTAAGGCCAGTCTATTTGTTCAGCACTATGTCCAGTATTTCATACCAGCATATGAATATGATGCATCAAGTCCAGGGAAAGCAAGGTTAGCTCCATGACAAAATCTGTGTAGTAGACGTAAGTGCCTTTGCCCTCCCACGTTCCTTCATGGTTGAGATCCCAGAGATGAACTACGTATCTGCAAGAGTGGGGAAATCAACATTATTCTTATTTTTTGGTTAAATAGCATCTCTATAATTCAAACTATTTTGTCCATTTTTCAAAAAACTTCTGGATATGGATTCTTTGCCCTTCCTAGGCCCTGTGCCCACAGTCTGTGCTCTCTCCAGGGGGACGAGTTTTAATGTTACTGGTTTCAAACAGCAACATTTTAAAAAAGCAAAAAGCAGTCAATGTTTAGCCCACACTGACACTACAGACACTGCCAGCTGACAAAAAAGATGCAGCATTTGCTAAAAACTACTTCATGTACTGAAAGTCAATTTTAGGATTATAGTAACTACAGCAGCACATTTTTCAGCATGTGAGGTGTTCCTCAGGGGAGTCATTACAGCTCAGTGTCAGACCTGAAATGCTGACAGTGACCTGCACAAAGAGGCTCCTGTGTTACACACCATGTCCTACATATGCACTCACAGGTGTGTTACAGGTACACATGCATGTGACTTTTTCAATGCAAAACTTCGAGAGACCAAGCCCTTAAAACAAACCTTGTAGAATGACTTGAAGTAGCATCTATCAACCCTCATCCAGCAGCACTCATCCACTTTAATCCATGCCTCAAGCTAACACCACCCACTAAAGCTATCCATGCATTTCAACCCCCATCTGTAAAAAGCACTCCTAAAATGTATTTCCATCTGTAAAAATAATTCTTAAAATGCTTCTACACGTATTTAATCCTTCGTACTATCCAACATATCTGCCAACTGTTTACTAGCTGGCTTTAAAATAAATGTTCCTGTAGCTACTTAAACACCAGTACAACCTTTTATTCAAATAAAGGCTTCAGGATAAGACACACACATCACTCAAATAAAACGAAAAAAAGTCAGTTGCAAAACTTGTGCTTAAAAACAGCACAGGCTGAAGTTAATCACCTTTGCTCATCTCAAATAATCCTGCAGTGGTTTGGAAGGGATCTTAAAGATCATCTCTTTCCAACCCCTTTGGTTGCCCCATCCAATCAGGATGTGACCACTTCCAGGATGGGGCATCCACAGGTTCTCTGGGCAACCACTCACTGTGCCAGTGACTCACCAATCTCACAGGGAAGAGTTTTTTTCCTAGTATCTAACTCTGCCTTCTCTCAGTTTGAAGTCATTCCCTCACTCCATGCCCTTGTCCAAAGTCCCTCTCCAGCTCTCTTGGAGCCCCTTTAGGTACTGGAAGGGGCTCTAAGGTTTCACCACAGCCTTCTCTTCTCCCGGCTGAGCAACCCCAGCTCTCTCAGCCTGTCTCCATGGCAGGTGCTCCATTCCTCTGAAAATCTCTAAGGACTCTTCTAGATGCACTCCAACAGGTCCACATCCTTCTCATGTTGGGGGCCCCAGAGCTGGATGCAGCATTCCAGGTGAGGTCTCAGCAGAACAGAGCAGAGGGGCAGAATCCCCTCCCTGGACCTGCTGCCCACACTGTGGGGATGCAGACCATGATGTGCTTGAGCTTTCTAGGCTGCAAGCACACAGTACTGGATCATGTCAAGCTTCTCAACCACCAACATCCTCAAGTCTCTCCTCAGGGCTGCTCTCAATCTCCAAACATGCATTTGCAATTCAATGAGGTAATTATATGCACCTCTTACATCAACATGCTATATGCACTACCATCCTGAGCAACCATCCTGTAAAACATAAGCTACTCACCGTAAAATCACATGAGCAGTTCTGACTGTCACCAGCAGAGACTGCAAAAGAGGAAGAAAAAACCATACATGTTAACAACATTCTGGCAGGGACAGTGGTTCAGATGCAGGAGCTCAAGGGCTAAAACACAAAACGCATTTATTGCAGCTTAACCAGTTCCTATGAACCAACGGTCACTATAGGTGACTGTGTGCACAATATACCCGAGACAACCATAAAGCTTATAAATAAATATGGAAGAAACTGTTCCCAAAGACACGATGCTATTAAAGCAGCCACGAGCGTTACTGCTGTTAAGTGTCATTTTTTCCCAGCTACACAGGACATATTGCCTCTTCAATTATTATCACTCAGCAAGTGTTGAGACTACAATCCCACCAACTAACTCTCCTCATCCCACTTCTTAAAAAAAAAAATGGAAGAACTGAATAATAACAGAAATTTGAGGAAGTTAATTTTAAATAATTTCCCCCTTTGCTGAGATGTAAATGCTGCTTAACTAACTTCTCTCTTTAATCACACTTACGTTTCTAGGCTAAGTACAGAGAAAAAAACCTGAGTATATCAGAAAGTGTAAGATCAGAAGTGTAAAGACAAGTCACCAAAAGGTAACTACATTTCCATGGGCTCTTATCATCTAGGAGGCGGTGGCCCCATCACGTCTCTGTAATCCATCAAGCCCACAGTGCTCCACCTCCTTATTCTGTCCTCACAGTGAAAAAACCAGACATGCTTCCCCCAGAGACTGCCCACACCACCCTGTAGTTAGCAGGGGCCAAGTGACACTGAGATCCAGTGGATTTACAATGAGCAACTGAAACCACTTCTGTGAAACAGGTCTGATGGCATGCCTTCAGCATAAGTATTACAAACAGGACAGAAGAACTATCAAAACCACTAACTTCCCAAAGTAGCAATAAACCAGTTGGTTTGAATAGTTTTTTCCACCTGTAAAATGCATTCTTAAAATACTTCTATGCATATTTAACCCTTTTGCAATACCCTACGTATCTGCAAACTGTTTACTAGGTGGCTTTAAAAAAAACATGCAAAAATAGACAGACTGGACACTGCTTGCTGTACTATAATTCTCGAACACCATATATTAAGGCAAAAAAAGATTAATCTTTACTCAAAAATACAGACAAGTCCTTACTCAACTTTCTCTGGGCATTTGCACATTTCACATCCACCCTCTGCAGTAAAGAAAATGCTGACAAGCAGCAGAGAACAAGGGGAAGTCTACCTAAAACACAAGAAAAACATCTACGTTGCTTTATTGAAAACCCTGAGTTAAATCAATGTTTGCAGAAGAGAAATTAATAGCTTAATGTAACTTAATCTAATTCATTCACACTAATGGAATATACTTGGCAGGGTCCCTCTCAAGGAGCATCACACAAGCCACCACCAGAAAAACATTTCAGTCTGAAAGATTTAATGTTTTTTACTAAGAGCTTGAAGTCCATTATGAGTTGTCACTGCCAGTACCCGTACAGAAAGAAACCTAAATGTTTTATTCCACTCACATGGGTGCTGGGTATTAAAATCAAGGAGATTACTCATGGTAGCCCAATCCATACAGGGAATATTTAAAGTGTTCAAAAATGGCAAGATATTAGACAATCTCCTATGAGGAAAAATTAAACAGATTAGAATTCTTTTGCTTAGAAGGAAAGGCAGCAAAGGAACAGGCAAAAGAAGATGATAAAACCACAAATTCTATGAAAAATATTAAACAGGGAATGATTCTTCGCTTATTTTCACCATAAATGTATTTGATGATAGCTAAGGACATTATTCCCTGCCCATGGCAGGGGGGTTGGAACTAGATGATCTTTAAGGTCCCTTCCAACCCAAATCATTCTGTGGTTATCAAACAGAAGATTCAGAACAACTCAAAGAGCTCTTTCACGTACACAAAGCCAAGTAAATGTGGAATTTGTTGCCTTTGGATATTACAGAGGCTGACATACAAACAAGTTCAATGAATGATAAGACAACTTTCCAGAGTACGTCTGGGGCTATCAAACCCAATGGGCTTGTGCAGCTCTCAGCTCAGGAACGTTCTCAAACACCAGTGGCTGCAAGCAAAGCTAGGAGACCCTTTCTTCTGCATTCCCCACAAAGTTCCTGGCTGCCCAGCAGCATCAGCACAGCATGGGATCCATGGCCCGGCTGGAGACCCCACACTTACACTGACTGAGCCACTCCTTCGTTAATCAGCACACAGAACAGCTCCCACTGAAATGAACAGCTGGGCCCCATCCTGCAACCCCAAACACTCACACTACCACACAGCACAGTGCTAAGGAGGCAACACAGGCACCATAACACTTCCTGATAAACCTATCCCGAGCTGGTGCAATGCTGATAATCCTTCTGCCAAGCCAAGATAACAAACATGACACCAACGAGACCCCACCTTTTAGAGACAGTGTTAAATCTTCCAATACCCTTCCACTGTTTAATTACAAATCTGGTCTTGCATATTCTCGTATTCAGGGAAAAATAAAGTGATGTATTAAATAACTGACCTGTGGTGTGACAAGCATCATATTCTCCTACTATCAGTTGTTTTCCTTCCTGCTCCCTAACTCCAAGTATGAATTCAAGATAGGAGAAGAAAAATAAATTGTACATGTTACTTGTTATCTGAACTAAGGATGTGCTAACACAACATACTTGCAATCATACCGGATTCCTCTCCTTTGTTTAAGATTATCACTTCCTCACGCAGAGTGAAGCAAGCCATCACAACATCAAAAACATACTGATGTTCACTCCACAAACATATTGATGTTTTACTCCACAGTGCAAAGTGTTCAGGAGTGCACAAAAATGCCTTGCTCATCTCAGCTGAGACACAATTTGTTACACAAACATAAGCAAATCCCATGAGTATGCCTTAAGGAAAGGATATTAGTCTCACTCCTTTTGGGGAGAAATGAAATAGAAAATACAACCTCAAAAAAAGAGGCTGAAGTGCACATTACACTTTCATACACACTCTCTCCCTCTCTCAAGTGCTGTTCCACCAACCCTTCTTGCAATGCTCATGAAGCACAATCACTACTTTTTCATAACCTGTCATTTGATTTCAGCATCATCTTACGGGTCTATCCCCTCATTCTCTTCTTCAGACTAAGATTTTTTTCAGGGTTAAAGGCTAAAGACAGAAAGCATGCCAATGTGGCAACTTCTGGAAAATGGGAGGATTTGTTTGTGTCTTCAAGGTTTCTTTCTTATGGGAATTAAAAGTAAATCCGTTGTGTACCAGGATACCCCCAAGTGAGAGGTCAAAGGCAAAGCAGAAACCACAACACGTAGGAAGAAAGTCTCACCTCTGCTGCCATGAAAGCCAACGTGTGCATGCCATGGGTGTAGCCAACAACCCCACAGACAACTGCTAATCCACAGCAGGACAGGAGCATGGCTATGAGCAGGGCCAGCACTCTGATGTGGCTGCTCATGGGTGTGGTGGGAGAAAAGGAGAGCTGCAACACAAATACATAAGTATGTGACAGGTTTAAAAGAGTACTTCATCCACCCTGCCTTCCATTGTCACCTCACCAAACAAGACCTCATTCAGGAAAATCTTTAGCTTTCTAGCATAAAACCAATTTCACAATGCAACGCAGTAATAAATAAAGAAGAATAAAGCTAAACCCACACACCATCCCAAAGCCTCATTCATGTTACTGTCATTCACATTCACTTTTTAACCATCAGTTACAATCTTTTTATTTACAATAATGATTATTTGAGCTAATGTTTAAATCACCTGTGAAGAAAAGCAGAGACATAGTAGTTTCCGCATCAAATCCACAGCAACTGCTTAGGATTAATATGCACTTTAGAAAGACACCTAACCTAACACAGAGTCTTCGAGCAATGTTTTGCCAATTTTTCACCTAATAGCTGATCTGAATTTGTCCAGCTTGGTCTTCCATCCCCTAGTTCTTCCACTGACATTTTCTTCCGGAAGAAAGAGACTTCTACCCAAAAAAAAATTTTACCTGCAGCTAGAGACTGCTGGATAGACTCTACTGAAAACAGTTGTCTCATTCAATAGCATGCAAAGTGTGTTAAATCTCTAAACTACCTTAACAGAGGGCTACACCTAGTCTGTCTAAATCAAAGGCAACCCAAGGGGATACTGGTCCATCCTCTTCTTCCAGGGCAGGATGAGAAAGAACAGGACAAGGAAAGAAGGAGTTGCCCAAAGCTTCACTCTGGTCTGATTAACAAAGTTGATTCCCATGTTTTGTTTTTAAATGAGTTCTTTCTTACTTCTTTGTATCTGGTTCAGCTCCACATGCCCCTGTCTTTGCAAGGCAAATCATACAAGTATCATTTGTCCAAGCAAAAACTGACTATGCATGCTTTGAATGTAAAAGGAATATAACAAGGATTTCTTCCCACGTGACCTTTGTTCTTTCACAGCTTTCTGAACAACACTAAAAATACCAGATGACTGCTTTGTTCACTGTTGCCTCAATTTTCCTAAGCCCAGCCAATCCAGTTTCAAATTTAAGTGTTTAGCTACCTGTGAATTAACAGGCCTTACTGGACATTATTAAAAAAAAAATCTGCAAAGCCCAGATCTACCAAAAAGAAAGAAATGGATTCAATTTATGTCAAACTGCTATTCCAGGAGAGAAGAGCCCAGGAAAACGCAGGCCCATTATAGTTAAAAGGCCAAGATTTACTGTTTAAATTACAGTTTATTCTTCCTTGCCTAGCCTTCAATTTCTGCATCTCTACCTAATTTATTTCTGGTATTAACAGAAAGTGGAATGTAGCTTAGAGAGAAAATTGCACTGTATATTGTAAAGACACTGGCAGTCAAAACTCAGTATATCTAAGTGAGTGTGAAACCTGAGCACAGAATCTGCAGAAACAGGCTCCATGGGCCAATCCTAAAGGGCACCAATCTAAGGGATGTTCTGTTGTTAAGATGTCTTTACAAAGGAGAGCTATGAAGCTATCTCATGCAGTTATGTAAAAGTAATTACAGGGCACATATAAGGAGCAATTTATTAAAGAAAATAAGTATCTTCAGCTCCATCTGCCTCATGGGAAAACTGACGGAGATTGACATTGTACTTTAAAGCAAGTATTCGAAGCTACTGGGAAGTGCACGTGTTCAGTACCGCAGGGTGGGGAAAAAGCCTAAATGATCTGTTTGTACCCTATCATGAGCCAGTGCCTGAACCAGAAACAGAATTTGCATGTTCCAAAAGACAGCCCTTAATCAAAACTTACATATTCAAAGCGATCCTTGCAGAGCTGAACCATCAGATGGAGAAACACAAGTCCAGAGAACCAGAGGCACCACATCACTACTTCTTCCACTGTCTGAACATTCAGCACACCAAAAATGAAGATGAACTTGTAGAAAATGAAATTCCAGAATTTATCCTTAAGGTGCTGTAATGGAAGACACTTGGTTACTGTAGTGAAAGCACTGACAATCCACACACAGGGGAGAGAAGAAGGGGAAAAGAGAAAAAGAAAGGGAAATGAAAAAAAAAAAAGTAGAAATGCAACAATACATTAGCTAAAGTCTGCTGCATACACATCTTCAATAGTATTTGTTATTACCCTTACTGAATTAAGTAATGTATTAAAAATATTAGCAGATCTTAGTATCTATCAAGTCTTTTGTACTATGGCAGCATAACTGTGCTACACAGCACACCATGCAGTTTCCTGCTATACTCCTAAAACAGTGCTCAGCACAAAGCAAGTCTGATCTCACTTCGATTCTTCATGCCCAAGCAACTCAGCTACCAGGCTGCAAACACACAGTCGTCTCTGCTGGAAGAGCTGCCACAGTTAGCTATTCAAGACGCCCAAATTGCCTAGCACCTTGCTTCCAAAAACCTGCCAAAAAGTACAGATGATTAAGAAAAGATGACAAAGTCTGTTCTTAAGAATCACAATGCCTACAGTGGAGAATGAGG
This sequence comes from Rhagologus leucostigma, assembly GCA_013397725.1. Classification (NCBI taxonomy): domain Eukaryota; kingdom Metazoa; phylum Chordata; class Aves; order Passeriformes; genus Rhagologus; species Rhagologus leucostigma. The sequence goes on from VZTD01004782.1 coordinate 2,284,931, forward strand.
TGGATGAGCGATGAAAATAAAACGATTCCCACACACACGCAGTATGAAAGAAACAATATGATGTTCTCAAGCAGCAGACAGCAAGCCAGCTTGGAGGGGATAAAAAAAAATTTATGAAATAAAATGTTTTGTTAAAGTACATGATGAAGTCATCAGGAGTTTAGTTAAGACAGGGCCTGAATTCCTCAACGATGCTGCTGTTTTGGGCTCGCCAGTATTAATAAGCAGCTTTCCTTTACATGACAACTGAGGCAAACTCCCACTGTTCAAACACAAATGGATCCACACTGCTACCGCTTTTCACTTCAGTTTTTAAGAGGGTAAAGAACGTCCTGGAAACTATCACCAGTTAAAATTCCACATCCTTATAGTCAACATGGATTGGATAGAAAATCTGGCCCACTGCAGTTTGGTAGCGCCTTGGTTTTAACAAACCACTCAGAGACTCTACGGGGTATGAACTACAAATACAATAGGCTTTGAGAGATCCACAGTTATTAATGAGGCTTTGTGTGCCTCAGTTCTGCATGTCAAAAATCATCATGGCCTGATTCCTCTTGAAGAACTGCATTTAAAGACTTTTTTTTAATATGTGAACACACTCCAAACCAGTGCTACTGCATTTACACAAGCAACTTATGCGCTTGCCTTACTGGGGTTTTTTTTAAATATAAAGATACTATTCAAGGTCCTGCTGCTGCTTTCATCTTCTGCAGGATCTCTTTTTTAAAAACTCTGGGCTTTCATGGTTCCCTTGCTGAATTTTTACATTCTCGCATAGCCAAGAGCAGGACTAAACAGCCTCAGTTTTCAGTCCTGCTCACCTCCTTTCTCTGGGGATTTTCTTGCCTACTCCCTCTTAAACCTGCAGGCTGGTAAACCATCCACGCAGTGTATGAGGATGGAAAGCACTTCTCCAGCAGTCAAGGTACAAAAGAAGAGGGAATTCAAGACTGCCAGTGCTGACAACTACAAAACGCAATGGAGAAATGCTGCCAGGTGCAGACAGCATAGAGAAGAACATGTTACAAGTATTTTGAAGTGAGGTGCACTTGTAAGAAATCTGACAGAGTTCATTGAAGAAACAGGATTTTCAAGTTGACTGTGGGCTTATAAAATACAATAGGAAAAATTCCCTTAGAAATAAACGGGAAGCTTGTGGCTGTGGATATACTAGCTAACCAAATGGTAAGATATATATTGTAAAATTTACTTTTCTTGTGCAGTTTCAGCAATTCCATATAGAAAATCACAACATTTGTCATGTTTCACAGTTTCCTTGTTTGCTGTCTCACCTGCCTCTCGCTGACACGAAGAGGACCAAACACCATACACTGGATTAGCTTAGCAACCAGCATCAGAAAACAGCAGGCAGTGTTCACTAGCACCTGGAAAGAAAGAAAGCAGTCAGCAACAAATACTTTTGCCCTGTTTAGAAGGAGGGAGAGAAGGGGAATGAACGAGTCTAACAAAACCTGCCATTGTTCACAGAACAGTATTAGTTCCCTTTTTTTGGTGAAATTTAAGCTTGGCCTCTTCCGAGATACATGAAGTAGCTGATAAGTCATTTCGCTTTTTTTTTTTTCTAGAAATACTAACACAGTCAGTTTGATACAGCAGTACAGCCAACAAACTGATCTACCTCTTCACAATAAATTATCTCATACAGATTAACAAATTTCACAAAGGAACATGGGGACAAAACTTAGAGATCACTAAGATGCTAATTTTGTTTAACAAATGGCAGATAAGAAAACTCCAGTTTGACTCTTTTTTACAGTAAGAGGATTCAGAGATTGCCTCAAAACATGCTGAATAGCACACACCCCTTCAGTAACAACACTGCTTGAGGCTTTCTTGGGAAACTGCTTTACAGCAAAGGAGCAAGAAGCAGAACGCATGGGCCTGGGAAAACTGCTATCTCATATTTGGCAAAGGCACTTGTAACTAATTTTTAACCTAAGCAGAACACTAAAAAGGCGAGAAGGTGAATGATGAAGAAGCCTCACCCTGTCATTTCCAAAGGACGTACAATAAACTTTTCCAGGACTATTAACTGAAGGTCCTGACGCCACATTTCAACAGAATGAATGTGTTTGGTATATTAAAAAATCAGCACCTCAGTCAAGCAAACATGTTGTGAAGCAGATATCCAACTACTGCCACCTTTGAGTGACAGACAGATGAAAAGTTCAACAGCAACAACTCAGCAAGGTTTCGATATCCTCTTGTTGAGCCTTTATTTCAACTATGAATCAGTGAGCCAAAATTCACAAACCATTATGAGGTTTGGGTTTAAAAAGATACAGAAAATTATTTTCTTTCTTTTTTCCTCAAATGGTGAGAATGTTTTCTCTTACCTACAAGACTTTGAGTGCTATATTAAAAAAACAAACAAACAAAACCAACAACAACAACAAAGGCATGTAAGGCTTGGGCTCGAATACCTGACAGTCCCTTACTCAGATTTCTGGCAGAGCAGGTCGGGCAGTGCTTGGCGAAGCTTAAGCCCAGCACCCGCCTGGGACCGCGGCAAACGCTCCCAATAGCTTCTCCCAAACCCCCCAACCAGGACGAGCGGGGGGCGCTCGGGGAGAGAAACACAAGCCGCGGGCTGAACTCTCGGTGCGCTCGGCTCTAACGCTGCCCCACCGCCCCGGCCAGGCAGGAAGAGAAGC
>VZTD01004782.1:2297134-2327451 GCA_013397725.1 Rhagologus leucostigma
ACGGCCCTTCCCTTGCAGAAGCGGTGGTGCTGGAGCCGGCCCCGTTCCGGCACGCTGTCATTCCCGGTTTCCTGGCGGGCCCGGCTTTCGTGGAGGCGCTGCGGGATGAACTGCTGGGCCTCGGCTTCCGCGGGCGGCGCAACGACCTCCTCTCGCTGTGGCAGGTGGGCCCAGGGCCGAGCTGAGCTGAGCCGGGCCGAGCTGAGCCGGGCTGGGACACCCTAACCCCCGTCCCTTCTTCTCTTCCATGGGCCGCCGCAGTCCGAGGAGCTGGGGGCAAGCCCGGAGCCCCACGTCGCCGCCCTGAGGTAAAGCGTGGGCTCGGGGATTTGCCCGCTCAGGGTGGAGAAGAGCCATGGTGGCTCCACGGGGAAGGCGATTGCGGGGTGGCCCCACGGCGTGGCCACCTTCTGCCCCGTACTCGGGCCAAAAAACAGCCCTGGGGAGCTGAATCTGCTCTGTGCTTGTCATAGCACTGAAGTCTATGCAGCTTTCCTGCATACTCAGCTGTCCTGCATCTGTCACCTCTGAAACGCTTCCGGGTGCACCTTCCGACTGGTTGCATGCTTGCTGCTGGTTATTGCCTAACCCTAAGCCTTAATCCTAACACAACCCTACCCCAAGCCCCCTAACCCAAATCCTAACACTAAAGCTAAACCCCAACCCAACCTTTACCTTAATCCTCACTCAACCCTAACCCCTAACCTTAACCAAATCTTAACCCTAAGACAAACCCTAACCCAACCCTAATGCTTTCTGTGTACTTATCTTCTCAGGCATGCTCTGTGTGAAGAATTCCGAGCGTGGCTTTCTGCTGTGACCCAGATAGAGCTGGAGCCAACTATTGACATATCCTGTGCCAAATATGAATATACTGGTCAGTCTATAAGTGATCCTTTCCCTAAAGCTTCTGTGCATGTGTAGGGAACAAAATGTCTATAGAATACCTCATTTTATTCTAGTTCCAGAGGGTTCCAGAAGCTGCCAGCAGCAAAAGAGTGTCTGAAAATGAAGTACAAATGATGAAAAAGCTGTTGCTGTTGTATAACTGCCTGTACCTTCAGAGTGGCCTGAGCTGCCAATTGTAGTGCAGTCCTACAGAAGTGAATCTTGCAGATCTCAGGCTGGTGATGCTGATGAGCGAAAATGCAGTTCTTGGGAAGAACATGGGTTTTTTTGTCATATCCTTGCGGGGACAAAGGTGGGAAGCAGTTGTTGGAATGAATTATGCACTTACTGGAAAGATGCTACAGCAGCAAAACGTGTGTAATTGCAGATGTGTTGCTCTGCCATGATGATGAACTGGAAGGTCGGAGAATCGCTTTCATCCTGTACCTCGTCCCACCCTGGGAGAAAAGTGATGGGGGAACGTTGGATCTGTACAGCACAGATGGTAAAAGCTCCAAACTCGGCCTCAGGTGGATGAAAAAGATGAAGCTTATGTGCCCCTTGCAGCAGCTCTCACCTCAAACAGTAGAAGGGAGATAAAGAGTTCCTCCTTTGTTCAGAGCCGATGTATAAGTAAAATGTGCACCTTAGGGATGGACTGTAGCAGGCTTTACAGACAGTGCTAACAGGCAACAGCAGACAAAGAAACTTCTGGAAGGGCCAAGAGTTAGAGGCAAGATGGAAGTAATGCCAGTAACTGTGCTTGGAACTCCAGACTGATGACAATAACTTCCCTTTCCAGCAACAGAACCACAGAATGGTTTAGGTTGAAAGGGATCTTAAAGCTCATTTTGTTCCAGCCAGCCTGCTGTAGGCAGGGACACCTTCTGCTAGACCAGGTTGCTGCAAACCCCATTGAGCATTTCCAGGATGGGGCATCCACAGTTTCTCTGGGCAGCCTGTGCCAGTGCCTCACTGCTCATGGTAAAGGATTCCTTCCTAATATCTAATCTAAACCCATCCTCTGTCTGTTTGAAGCCATTCCCCCTTGTTCTGTCATTCCATGCCTTTGTCTGTCTATAAAGTCCTTCTTACAGCTCTCCTGTAGTCCCTTTAGGCAGTGAAAGAGGCTTTGGGTCACCCCAGAGCCCTCTCTTCTCCAGATTGAACAGCCCCAACTCTCTCTGCTTGTTTCCATGCAGAGGTGCACTGATTCCTCACCAAGCCCTTGCTCTGGGCTCCATCCCTTATACCAAGATGTCCCACCAGTCAGTGTCATGAAGTCAGAGAGAAATGGCAATTTCTAGCAAGTCCCATTTCATATCTTAACCAGGGCATGTTTTCTTCCTCAGAACACTTTCAGCCACAGCAAATCACCAAGTCATTAGTGCCTTCGTGGAACACGCTGGTTTTCTTTGAAGTGTCTCCAGTCTCTTTCCACCAGGCAAGGAGCTGTCTCTTGTTAATTTTTTGATCCTCATTGTTGTGGTTATTTACTCTGTGTTACTACAATCCTGATGGGGAGGGAGAAGAACTGTGGGTAGAGTGGATACTCATGCTAAGTGCTGTCTGCTGAAGAGAGGGCTTCAAGGACTTTAAGGAGGACAAGAATCAACAAAGCCAACTTTAAACCATCAGTCTAGCTGCATCATCCTGGGAAAGAAAAATTTCCATTTCTATTTTGTGTTACTATCCTGGCGAGCCACCGCTGTGAATTTGGCTCTCACTTCTTTCTGTTTGCTGGCTTGTTTTAAACTAGCTCACATTTTGGATGTGGCGGTCATGACTTTGCTCCAGAAGAGCTCCTCAAGCCATCCATCACCTTGCCAACAGTGCAAGGGCACTGTGCGGATCTGGCTGTACCCCCTCAGTGACACAGACATGGTACAGTGCCCTGCAGCAGAAATGCTGATACAGTGAAAGAGTACTCTGTGACTCTTGTCAGGAAAATGCCTGGGCACAGGATGAATAATTTGTGGAACTGTGTGACACACACACCTGACTGAAATCTGAAACTCCTGTGTACTTGAGAGTACCAGAGACTGTATCAAACAGGGCCAGAGAGCAGAAGGCTGGAGAGGAAGATGATCAGTGATATAGGTTGGGCATATCCTGACCTAGGCCGCTTAGGGGGTTATTCTTGTGTCATTTATGTCTTACAGTTGTTAATTAACAGAAGCATCTACTTGGTCACTGCCCTGATTGTTTTCAGGTAGTGATTTAATTTTGCCTTAAAAATCCATTACTCGAAGCTCTCAGAGGGAGAGAGAGAATGGATTCTCTGTGAGCTTGGAGTAAAACCTTCTACTAGAATTCTGGAAACTTGCGATGGACTTCAGGACAATAGGCCTCTGTCTGATAATCTGTCCTGGTCTAGCCCTGTCTGACATTTCTGTGTATGCAGTGGGCTCTCTAGAGCCAAGTCCATTTCCTGTCATGAGTTTGCATGGTACCTGTTACACCTGGTCCCTGTCTAACCAGTGACATGCTGCCCAACGTTGTTGCAGGTGTCAGAAGTTGTGTCACAGAAGTGCCGCCTGTCAGTGAGCGGTTGGTTCCACGGCCCGTCTGTGGCCAGACCTGCACGGCACATTGAAGCCCCCTTGGCCAGGAGCCCACACATCCCCTATGATGTGAGTAACAAGCCTACATCTGCATATCTGCATTTCTGTCTCTGTCCCATTCCTGTAATACCAGTTAGGGAATGCACTGATACACTGGGGATGCTTTAATCTTTATCCCATTCTCCTTTTCGTTTCCTGTCCATAAATTTGTATCCAGTTTCTTTCTTATGCATCTTAGTATGGTTTGCATACCTACAGTAGTTCAGAGAATGTGGTGAATACCTGTGGTGCAGTGAAGTAAGGGAATGGAGTGTGTGCGTGTAGGAATCCAGCCCTGTGGCCAGCTCGGTAGGGGGAATTGGGGAATCTTATTCACTTTTGAAAATTCAGTGTTCTTATCCATTTCCCTTCTAGCATGAAATATTATATGAGTGGATCAATCTAGTTTATTTGGACATGGACTCCCAAGCTCAAATCCAGGAGGAATTTGAGGAGCGATCAGAAATTCTCCTGAAAGACTTTCTTAAGGTGAGCCCAGTGGTTCAGTTTGATGTGATCTGCCAGAACATGGTCAGAGGGCTGGCAGGTACCACATGGCATGGAGGCTAGGAAAGGGCTTGCTTGCACATCTGTTAAAACAAAACACCTTCTAGTTTCACACCTAAAGGGGAATGGACCAGGTGACCTCCAGAGGCCCTTTCCAACCTCACCCACTCTGATTCTGTGGAATGATCCCCTCTGACTGCCTGTACACTGCTGCATAGGGACTCAGCAAAAATAAAACACTTGTCTTCAACCTTCTTTTCCTGGGAGCTAAATGTTAACATTTCTGTGTCTCTTTCTCCTAGAAAGAGAAATACCAACTACTCTGTGAAGCACTGGAGAACAAAGAGATCCGGTGGAGTAGTCGGGGGCCAGCCAATAAAAGGTGGGGAACAACAGTGTGCTGCACCTGGTGATCAGGCTGAGCAGGAGCTGCCATGAGGCTGCACGGGTCAGTGCTGTCCCCTCTGGACATGGTCCTTCTTGGCTCTCCCGCAAGGAGATACATCTGCTGTCTTTCAGACTCTATGAGGCAGCAGAGGAAGACAGCCTTCCTGACACCCTGAAGAAGTTCCTGCAGCTGTTGCGTTCTGAGGCCTTGTTTTTGCTGCTTTCTAACTTCACCGGCCTAAAGCTGCATTTCCTGGCTCCCTCTGATGAGGATGAAGATGCTGGGGAGGGACAAGCAGCAGACACCACTGGGCACAGCAGTCCCAAACCTGAGCAGGAAGAGACTGAACAACGTGCTAATGGCAATCCCCATCAGCCACACCAGCCTGACAACACCCCTGAAGCACAAGATGGCGAGACGCAGAGTGGTGAGTAGAGCAACAGCAGTGTGAAAGGATTTGAAAAGAATTCTCAGTGATTTTCATGGAACTACTGCTTCACCTTGTACTGCAGCCAGCACAAGACCCCAGCACAAACATGGGACTTGAAGCATGTTAGATTGCTTATTTGAAATCAGTGACCATTGCAAAAGAATTTGGAGTAAATCAATAACTAATTTGAAGATACCATTTTGAACAGACCTAAGTCTTAAGGGTGGGACTTTTGGGGGGGCTGTTAATCTTTTGTCAATTGGTACGTGGTTTCTATATGCACATAGCCCTGCTTCGTATAAAGCATATTCTTGTATGAGATAATAAATCCAAAAGAGAAAGGTGAACAGGTCAGAAGTAAGACAATTTTAGAATTAGAAAATAGATACCTAAAACCAGGGTTCAACCTTTCAGAAAACATTGTCAGCCTAAACAACCACTTAGTTGTCAGCAGTGACAACTATCAAAGATTAGATTAATTTTGGATTTGGATTGGTGATCTTTATTTAAAACAGTGGCTCTGAAGTTTAACGGTAGAATTTTTGAAAATGTTCATCCTGCACTGAGTCAGGCAATTTAGTGGACACTGGAATAAAAGGTAATAAAAAACCAAGTCCTACTGAAAAAATCCCACCAGAACACTTACTAGGAACAAAGGCTTTGTTTTTCTGATTTCCACAATTAGTCATTTGGCTTTGCTATTTGCCCTGTTCCCATTGTTTGATTTTAAACTCCTGTATGAGGAGGGCATAGTTTGGGGCTGCATGGACTGAAAACTGAGCTAGACCTATGAGAAAAGAAAGGTTTCCCTAAAATGACATACCTCCTGGGACTGTACATGCAAAATGAGTTTGCAGCAATATCCTTCTTCTCTGAGGCTTCTGGTAGTTCCGGGCTACTTCCAGAACAGATAGGTTGCTGGCTGTTGAGGTCTGTAGCTCTACTGTAAATCCAAGGGAAACACAACAAAAAAAAGAAAAGGAAGAACTGGTTAAACCAAAGCACGTTTCAGCTTGGAGCTGTATGGAGCAAATCTTGGTTCCACTCCTTCACATTGTTCGAAGTACCTAACCTAGAGCCACCTCTAAGAAAGATATTGACATGTGATCTGTGGTTTTACCTCGTTTTCACTGGGGCCAGCAGACAATTTCACAGTGGTGTGAGATCACTGAGCTCCACACATGCTTTTGAGCTCAGCTGATGTGGCTTCATGGCTCTCCCTGTGTGTTTGTGCCCTCTCCTAGGCTCGGGCACCCCTGTGTGTGCGGGGGAGCTGCGACGCTGGACCCACGGGCACTACACTCTTGTCCATGACTCTCAAGCAACAGAATTTGCTCTTGACCTGCTCTTCTTCTGTGGCTGTGAAGGTAAGTGGATAAGAGAGAGATGTCAAGACACTCCTTTTACAAAGTTTGCATAAAAGAATGACTTCTGGGTTCTCAGCAGTGCTAAAACAGCCAAACTTTCCCTGCTTTTTTCCTACATAAGAAGGTTTCTGTAGACTTTGTCCTAGTCCTCACTTCGGCATAAACCCTGGTTTCAGTAGGCCTTATGTAAAGGTTAGGGATTGCGGCCTTGAAATCATCTCTGACCTTTCCCGCTTGTGCCAGGAGGTGGCGCTTGGGCAGAGGGGAAAGGCTGAGCCTCCCAGACCTTTCCTCTCCTAAGCAATGGCTCTGGGCACGCTGCAGGGTCAGGTGGCCACAATACCCATCAGAAGTGTTCCATGCCTCTCCTCATCAGAATTATCACTGCACCTCCAATTCACAACGCCCAGGGTTTTCAAAAGTTACTTGAGACATGTCTAAGCATTTTGAGTTGATTGCTAGTTAGATAGTGGTAAAAAAAATCTAAACACAAGCATTTTAGACCAGATGAGACCAGAATGTACAGCTGAAACCATCTGGCACGTGCTGGTGATGATACTGAAATCCTTTGGCATATCTGCTAAGGCAGAACTGTTCTACAGGCGAGGAGCAGTGCATCAAACAACTTTAAATAGCCCATCTACCATAAAAGGCAAATCCAGTACATTCACTTCAAGTTGTTTCTGAACAGAAGAAAAAAAAAATAGACTGGCAGGAGGTAAACTGGGGCTTATCCTGTATCTAGTAACTTTGTGGAGTGGGGTGAAAAAATGGTATCTCCTGGAAGGCTGTATGGAGCCTGGACAGTACTGAGGTTTCTAAGAATCTTTCTTTTCTATTTTAAGACTGGGATCCTGAGTATGGTGGCTTTACTTCCTACATTGCTAAAGGTGAAGATGAAGAGGTAAGGAGCTCAGTTGCTAGCTGCAAATCAGATAAGACTGTTTAGGGTGGAGAGACATAATTACACTTTGTCATAACGCCAACATAATGCTGAAGGTGCTCAGTAGCACAGTGGAGTCTCCTTGCCCCAGTCACTGCTCATGAGTGTAGCTCTGGCCTCAGCTTCAAGAGGCTGCTGTTCACCTAAAGCATGAGACCTGGGCCCTGAGAGTGCCTCACAGCACCTGCACCAAGGGCTGTTTGGGAAGCCTGCCTTGGAGGGACATTTGGCTGTAACAGAGATAACACTTTTCCAGGGAAGTGCTGTTCACTGGGGTCACATTCAGCATCAGTGCTAGTGACAGGACTGAGCAGTCATACTAGTAAGAAGTCCAGAAGCCTGTAACATATAATAATGCTTCAGGTAAGGAGTATTAAAATGAAAATAGTGTCACAGTTCATTTTCTAACACCAGACCTTTGTTCTGACTTTTGAAACTGTTTTGTTTTTTCTTAAGAATTTTATCAAAGCTATTTTTGTGAAACTGATTTCCTTCCTTATTTTTGTGTCCTCTAGCTGTTGACAGTGAATCCAGAGGGCAACTGCTTGGCCTTAGTTTATAGAGACAAAGAAACAATGAAGTTTGTGAAATACGTCAACCATCGAAGCTTGGCACACCTGAACAAGCATGCAAACAGAACAGGATTTTGGGATTTTTCCTTTGTATATTATGAGTGATGGTGCAGAGTGACTACTCACAGAGAACAGTGGTGGGTGGTGGACAGGTTCCTACCCAGACATTCAGCTCTGACCTAAGCACAGACAAACTTTGCTCATGCAACTCCATCACACTGCATAATGGGGGGGAGGTGGTTTTTTTTAACTGCAAAAATGGAAATTCAGTCTTCTCTTGCGTCCATTGTTAACACACTCTCAACTGCTTTTAATGCTCTGGGGGTGCGGTGGTCACACAACTGTCAGCTTTCCAGCTGTTCTCTCATGGGAGCAGCACAGTGGCATCTCTGACCTGTCAGTGAGAATTACAACTGTACATTGCCCCAAGCTGATGACTGATTTTATTAAAAAAAAAAAAAAAAAAAGGAAATGGGTCAGTTAAATGTTTCATACACTGGTCGGGCAAGTTTTGTTACAAAATGCCCAAGACATTTTCTGGGGCTTAACTGCGTTCCTCTTTGTAGAGACAAAAATAAAGGAGCTGCCATGGGAAATATGAGGTTTTTCCAGCTGCACAACTCTGTGGCGTTGGGAAGGAAGAGAGTGAGGCTATAAAGGCATTGGGAAGGACTTGGCACCATAACAAGGAGCAGGACTTTATTATGCTAAATGCTGTGCAGACAGACCTAGATGCAGCCCTTTTTCCAAGGAATTTACAAGCTTAACAGCCAAGAACAAACCTGCTCCTGCACACTGTCCTTGGGTGGGTGTGGAGACAGCTCCCAGCTCCAGCCTCAGAACAGGGGCCAGGGACTGGCAGCAGGAATGAGGCAACTTACCTTTTTAGTGGCTTGTCGTCCACAGGTACTAGGGAGGTCACCAACAGTATGGCCTCATGTCCTTTTAGTTATATCCGGGGATCTGCTGAGTTTTAACATGGCTCCTGTCACTGTTTCAAGGCAGCAGCCAGCCAAGTCCTGTGGTAAACACAGCAAGAAAGGCAGGGAGTGTGGCCTTGGTGTGACACCTCCCTGCACGTTTTCAGTCCTGTGTACCTGTCCCACGTTCACTGCAAGCAGGACTGTGCCAGACTCACCTCTGAGGTGTCCAGCCCACCAAGAGGTGCAGCAGAGCTGTACTGATGCTTCAAGAGACAGCCAGTATGCAGAACACCCTGCTGGAGGCTCAGCCCTAGCCTGCACCTGCTTGCCTGAAACTTTTTTTTGGCACTGAGACACAGGTGTTTTTTCAGCTCATCCAAGCCAGACAGTGCAGGCCACGGGCTTGCAGTAAGCTGGGGAGTGTGCGTGTTTCATCCCTCCTGTCTCTCCTAGGAGAAGGTAGCTTTGGATTAAAGTCTGCTCCTCCTCCCGTTACAGGCCTGTTGCTGGAGGCCACCACACTGGTGTAAGACCACAGCTGGTAGCAGAGGAGCAGTAAGCTCAAAGCAAGGCTCACTGTTGACATGAGTACTCTGCACCCTCTCCTGAGCGGGTGGGATGTCCTGTGGGCATGTCTTCATGAAGATACAGGAGCAACAACCTTCAGCTTCGATCCCAATACACAAAGTTCAAAAAAGGAATCCCTGAGGCAGTTACCCCTGCCATTGCTTCCAAAGGGTATCTCAGCACCCTCCAGGTGCCAGAGCAAGGGGCCAGTGCTGCTGTTAGAGAGCACTGTGCAGGACTCTCTAGCTCCAGTGTCAGTTCCATCCCACATGAAGAGCAGTTGCTCAGTTCTAGCTACTCTCTCATGCTCTTCTGGGCAGGAAGGACGGCTGGGAGGTGGCTGCCCTGAGCTGCTGTTGCAAGATCTTGTTCATATTCCTACTCGTTTCCCTAAGCAAGCATCTCTGTGCACTGCCAAAACTCTCTTGCTCAGTTTTAATCTTCCTTTGCTACTTACAAAGACAAGGAGATGAAGCTAGAAACAAATCCTGAAGGGAGGACAGAACTCTCTGAATCACAGTTTCTGAGGCACTCTGCTGCCAATTGGGGCAGCAGCTCTTCCTGGGAAGAAAGTAGTTCTTATTCTGAGCTCTCCACTAGAATGAGACAAGTAATGGAGGTTTCAAAGAAAAAAAAAAAAAAACAAAATTATTTGGGTAGTTTGGAACAAAAGCAACAGACACGACAGCTATTCACAGCATAGTCTGGTAGGCAAAGCTGGGAGTAAAGTCATTAACAAAACAAAGTTACTTCTTTGACTGTGTTGTGAGCCTAAGAATGTGCTTGGTAGATCGTGGTAGATCTCCTTCCAGGAGACTGGGAAGAAGCTAGGCTCTCTAGAGCTTGCTGCTTTTTAATAGTATTACACTAGAGGGCATACCAACCTCTGCTTGAGGAAGCCCCTATCTACTTGATCACACAAGGAACCACCCTTCTTCCTCTGGTGACTCAGATGAAGTAATTTAAGAAGCCAAATTTGCAGTTAGCTTTCAAAGGTTTAGAAATGAACATGTCTCTGCTCTCCCACCCTTCTTGTTAGGTCCTAAAGCCACAGGCAGCCCCAGGTATGACTGCTGCTACAGGTACGGAGGAAAGACTTCACTAAATAAAATTCCAAATGACATGAGCGACTGGAGGAAGAGGGGCGTTCATCTATAGAGCACCAGTAATGGGAGCTTTATAGATGCTCTTGCTGGATACCAATCTGTATTTACAACTAGGTGGAGCTCCTTGCAAAGTATGTGCATTTTTCATTTGGCAAAGGTAAAAGTTGGTTTTACAGGAAAATAAATTACAAATTTGTTGTCAGAAACTTAGGGGAAATCAGCCTTACCAGAGGTCTGGACAGCGAGTGAAGGTCTGACATCACTGCCAGGAGCAAACCAGAGCTGGGACTGGCAGTGCCTGGTGCGTAGTCCTGAAAATCAGGCTGATGGGAAAGCTGCTTTCTGATCAGAGCCGTTCTCTTATCGTTAAATGGAGTACATAAATGTAAGCAAGCAAGCATTACAATTTTGAACATAAAGAACAAGAGATTGAAACAGTGGGAACAGGTACAGCAAGTGGCAGAAAGCCCAGCACTTATGCCAGGAGACTGTTCCATAATCAAGTCTCTGAGCTCACTTGCTTAGAACAGCATGGGTGGCTCCACCACCCTTCTACCAAGCAGCTGGATTTGACTAACAACCAGTTTCTGTAAAGGATTCAAATGAGCTCCTGCTGCAGATTCTAACTGACAGAGGTCTGTGCTTTCAGCAGCACAGTTCTCCATATGGAAGAGACCAAAGCAGCGAGAAGGGGAAGTTTTGGGGACTAAAACACGTTGCAAGAATTACATTCCCCAATTCAACTGGTCACATGCTCACCAGTGGCTCTGTAACAAAGGGTGGGTTGCTGGTTTTAATTCAGTAGTGGCTCGTAAGAGAGACCAGTTAGAGGACATGACTCCTTCTGACAGCCCCAAGAAGCCACCCAAGAACTTCGACATGGGCCAACTCCTCCCTGCCTACATTGCAAACACCACTGTACAGTGGCAAGGGTGATGATGGTGCAGGAGCACTGGGGCCCGACCTCCATCTTGTGCAGGTTATTTTTAGCTTCTAAAAGAAATTTGCTTTGGCAAAGCTTCTAAAATACCTTTAGATCTGAGACAGAGCCTTACTGTAATATTTTAATCCAATTCTAAGAGATCACAAAATTAAATAGGTTTGAGCCAGGAGCCAAGTCATTTTCCAATACCTTCTTCCTTTGATCCCATTAAGTACTACCAGCTCTTCATGATTATGCACCAAGCTTGGGTGTGTAGTTTGGTTTTGTTGTTCCTGAAATGCACCCTTGCCCACCTCAGTATATGCAGTTTTTCCAGCCGTAGCATGGAACCAGTAGCTGGAAGCAAAACTTTCTGCAATCCAGGTGTGGGGAGAGTGCTGGATACTAAACAGACCACTTCTTAACCTACACAGATCATGGAACTGGATGCCTGTCAAAGATCTTCTGGCTTAAGAGCCAGCAAGGTGTCATCCCTTTGGTGGTTTTCATGCACTGCACTGCAGTTTACCTAGAGGCACGCATCCCTGCAGTGAAACCCAGGATTCTCCAGCACAGGAAGTTCAAGCGTAAAGCAACTACACAGCAGAAACCAGAGAAGTTATTTGGGTTGGGTTTTTTCAACAAATAAACCTAGCAGTACACATCTCCCAAACTAAATCAGAACAAAATCAGTCAAGCTTTTAATCTACGTTTTAATGGAAAAGACCGATGCCTTAACTACAAAATATTTTTAAATACATAAATAAGTTACTGTAATAAAAAATAACTGTTTGAACTTCTGTCTTGCATAAATACCATATCTGCACTTAAACTCTGATGTTCTCTTCATGGAGCTTTGGTCTGTGTAATATTTCTCACTGACAGCTTAACTACAGCACTACCTTTGTAATTACTTCACCCTACAGTGGAGTAGGGGTCTGAATTAACTGCTTTTCATCCATTATCTGCCCACTGCATGGAAATACTGCCTCTGCACAGCTGCTGCTCCTCTCCTCAAGAAGAGGCTGTTCCCACACGCATTATCCTGAACAGTGTGTTGAAGTTGTTGCTTCTTATTGCATCCCGACAAGCACTGATCACTTGTGTTTTAGGTTTGCCAACTGCAGAGGAAAAAAAGGAAAGAATAGAAAAAAACCCCTCAGTTACAGAGTAAGAAACTGGTAAAAATACTTATTTGACCCAGTCTGAAAATTTAGGGGTTTCTTTCCAATACTTTTTAAACACATGATGAAACACCACATTTTTTCTAGTACATAAATAAAGTCCTTTCTTTAAAGAATTGCCTGTAGCTGTTTTATGACAGCTTGTTGGAAGGGCAATGCTATAAACATACAAAAAAGTACTCCCTCCCCAAAGACCTAGAGGACTAATAATGCAGATAAAACAGCCCTGCTTAAGTTGGTAATTGCTTTTTTAAAAGCAGAATTATAAACTAAGAACTGAACTAATTCTAAAAGCATTTTAAAAGTAGTATGTTCAACAAAACTATTGATTTCTGCCTCGTTCAGAAATCTGGGAACTATTTCAAATTGTTCTTTCTAAAACTGTGATCCCAGATTATACTGGACACTCACAGCTGACTGTCACACGTAATTGGCTGACTGAAGAACGAAAGATTACTTTTACTGAGTTTCAGGCCAAAAAGCCTGAAGTCACTTAACTAATCCAGGTGACCTCTGGGACACATCTTATCTGCCTCACTGGGGTCTGAGACTCCCCATTCCTTTCAAAAACACAGACTTACCACGTAACTGCCCAGCCCTCTGGATTGCCTGATTCACAGCTTTCAGATTATTCAACAGCTCTGTGTGATTGTTGCAACGAATTTTGTACTGATTTATTAAATCTCTGTTCAGGTCATACAGCTCGCTGTACCGTGTCTTCATGCTTTTCCTGGGGAACAATCAGTCCAGTTATTTACATCTCTGAGGACAAGAAAGTCATTACTGGTTTGTCAGTATAAAGGCGTAGCAATACATGGTTCTGTTGGCTACCACAGTCACCTGCATGTCTGCCAGCTACAAGACAACAGACTTGTCTAGACATGTTGGTTATACTCATTATTTTACTACAAAAAACCTCAACAGTCTATTTTTGCAGTTACTTTATCCAGCAAGACAAAGTGGAGACACCACTTTCCCCAGTGAAAGTACCACTGCCCTGCAGTAACTTGGGCCTCTTTACTGCTGCTCTTCAGAGTAAAGCTCAGCATTAGCAGAAATCAGAGTGAAAACCTGACACCTAAAATTTCTTTCTTGGTGTTTTCAAAAGTTCACACACCACAGATAGCTCTTCCTGCCTTCTTCCCTTAATATATCTTTTCTAACATATCTCACCATCTTGAAGTAGATTCACCTCCCTGCTATACACTAAGCCCCTACACTTGCCCTCTTGCCTTCCCGACTGGTTTCCCACCTAAAGAACACGACAAGGTTCAAGGAGAGCTCATGGTGAGACCATCAAAGGTACAATTATACATCAAAAATTGTAACTAGGCAACTCTTGTATCACACCAATGTTTTTCTGTGCTCTTTTCTGCCTGAAAAGCAAAGACTGGCCATTCTAAACCCCAAACACACAAGCCAGGCAGCAATTGCTCACATGTCTCCCAGGAGCCGGGCATCTTCTGCCTGAACCAGCATGCTGCGGATGAGGTTGGAGTGTTCAGCCATGTCAGCAGTGAGCCTCTGATTCACTGCGTGGTGCTCATCCACCTGTCCAAGGCAAACAAGTCGTGACCAAGGGTCCTTGGCACTCTGGGCACACAGGGTTCAGGCTAAACCTCAGCCCAGTGCAATAGGAAATAACATCCCAACCTAACCAAGCAGCATCCCTGACATTGTTCTCCTTCTCCTCACCCCCCACTGCAGGAGCCATACCTTGGCCCCCAGAAAGGGTGAGCAGACTCAGATACACACCTCACATGCTGACCCAAACCCACAGCTCAGTCTCCCAGACGACATATTTACTTTATCATAAACAACCAACTGATGGGGACCAAGGGCCTGTTCTACAGAACAAAGATAGACAGAAAGTTGAGGGTGTCCCACAGAATATACAGCAAGCCATTGTGGGCTGATTTCCACAACAAAGATAAATCAGTTAAGAGATGCTCTCATAAAAAGCCCCCAGTGACTGCTTATCTGCTTACTCAGAAACGACCGAAGCCTCCTCACCTTCACCAATACTTTCCGCAGCTCCTCAAAGTATGCAGGAAAATCTGCTTCCACCTGCAAATCTTCAATGGCCAGGAAAGAGGCCATTGACTGGATAATGTCACCAGCTAGATCAATATCATCTGTGTTGATGGAAATCTGTCAGACAGGAAATAAAGCACTTTAGCACTCTTCCATGCCAGAACATCTGGAACTGTCCAGCAGTACTGCTTGTCCAACAGTCACCCAGGCTCAAACAAAGGGGCTTTTATTCTGGTTTGGGATAGAGAGTCATCTGTGCACACAGGACCAGTGCAGAAGTTACAGGCTGCCTTTGTGCCTCACATTATGGCTCCCTGAAACCACTCTGTGAGGAAATAAATTCCCTCCTTCCTACAGATCTGCAGGCTAAGCAGTTTACTTCACTAACTGGCCCTGGAATTTTACCCACCGACAGTAAACAGACAAAGAAGTTTCCAAAAGCATGAGTACTTTGCCTGTTTGGTCATCCTTCACTTTTACTGCTTCATACTGGCAGTATGAGTATACTGGTTTCACCAGAGTATCATTTAAGGGCTGTTCCCCTTGTCCATGGAGGTACTCACCTCTCCACCAGGCTTGATTTTGATGCAGAGCTGACCTGCATTACGAAGGGAAGTGAAGCAAACCTGAAAGGGAGCGCTCTGAAACTCTGCATCCTCTGGCAGCAAGAAGCTCTGATTCAGCCACATAACAATCTTGCAAAAATAAAATTAAGAGGATCAGCTATCCCTTGTGTGGAAAGCCTCGGGAACCACACAATGTCCCTGCACATGATGTGCACCAGAACACTCAGCACAGGGTACCCGAGAAACTTCATTTACTAAATTTCATCCCATAACCCCACGTCATGAACTTGTTAGAATGAGGACAGTTGAATCCTTGCACCAAAGCTGAATATTCCTAAAAAAATCAAATCCAACAATCAGAGAATGCTATGAAACTGAGCCACTACCTGAGCACTGTGCTGCCTTCTTCCTGTTCTCTGCTCATTTACAAAATTCAACACTTTCTACAGGTCTCCTGCTATCAGCAGGCACACAGCAAACAAGATAATATCTGAAACACCTTCTGATCTCAGGCCTTTAGTTCCTGCAGGAATTCCTGATGCTTGGAATGCCTCAACTGAGCCATCTTTTAAAGACAGAAAAAAGCAGGGTTGAGTCGCAATACACAGACTCCAAAGGCCAGTAGTGGAGTTCACTTTGTAACTTTTCCTTTGCTACTGGAAATCTCAAGCTGATTGCAAATGCTCCACCTATATAAGACTTGAAACCAGGAAGAAGAGCAGAAACTCACCCTTTGTGGCCTCTCATTCGTGGTACAGTTAACAAAGCTCAGGGGCTCTGTGGCCAAGTCTGGGCTGCTCAGGGCATACATGGAAAAGCGGGGAAGCTGTCTTGTCAACTCAAATACGTGGAACTGTGTGCTGGAAGCAATCCAATGGAAAAACAGAGTTACTAACACAGCAGGGATTCACCTATTTCAATGGTTCCTGGTTCTTTTTTAGCTGGGGACTGACATCCACAGTTTCCAGTTACATAATCAGCTGCTTACTGCTTCCCTGGAAGAAACACTGGAATTTGGAAATTCTGGGCTTATCACATCATGAGGTTGTATGATTCCTCCCCATCGCTGCCATTTTCAGTAATCCTTCCACTGAAGTATACCCTCTATGCTAATACATTTACAATTTTACTATATGATTGGATATTTTCTTTACAAGTTCAGTGAAGTCTTACTAAAAGCAATAATAAAGGCAAATAGAGAAAACAGAAAGGGAATTCAGTCCCATACAGTCTTTCTGCAGTGGGTGGCTAGCTCTCAAAACATGCCTCCCTGTTCAGGGAAAGGATGCTGCCTCCTTAGGTACCAACAGCTCTGGCAGATGTGATCAGGAAAAAAGTTGTTTTCAAGGGTATATGAAGAGACATTTTATTTTCTATGGAGATAAATTTCTGTGGGAGACTGGAAAAACGTCTTGAAATCAAGCACGTGTTACTTTCTATTTGCCCTAAAGCCAAATGGGTTCAGGGTTACTTTACAGCTTGAGAGACACAGCTGTATCTCCAGGCTTGCTCAAGTTCTCCATCCAGAGCAGCCACCAACCAGGGCCCAGCCCTTTAGGGATGACAGGATAGAGTCTCTGCATCTCTTGATCCCCTCCACACACCTACAATAAGAAATCTCCTGGACAAATGTGCATTCCTTCCCTAAAGGCAGAACCAGAACACTACAGATCATAGTGATTCCAGAGGATTTAGACTTTGTCTGGAAAAGAACTCAGTGCCACAGGTGCATCAATGTTTTAAAGAAAGCATCCCAACTCTCCTTTCAGTAACAGAGAGAAGTGGGGCACCCTGGAATTAACGGTGCATTCCCCATGGGACAAGCATGAAGCCACATTATTGCTGTTTCCTGGTCCCACAGTTCTGGTGACCAGCAGATATCACACCACAAAACTCACCTGTTTTGGTAACCCACAAAGGCTTTGATGTGCAAATCCACAGGGACATCTTTGGGTGGAGTAAGGGGAACACGAACACAGCCCGAGAGGTTCTGGAGACTGGGGTGGACCACATGGCTCTCTCCTTCAAATATGCCCTCAGCAAAGATCAGCACAGCACGGATGATTGTGTCTTAGCAACAGGAAGAAAAAGCAGTTCCTAAATTAAAAGCTGTCCTCCGGCAACAAACGGTCACTGTTTCCAGAATTAAGCATGGTGAACTCTTTACACCCCCCTCCTCTGAATTGTTAAAATATCCCAGGTGACCAGGACTACCACATCTGGACTTGACTGCATCCTCAGCATGCCTGGTGCAAGGTGAATTTGCTGTCTTGGGGTAGTTCCAGTTTTGTATGTAAAGCCAGCTGAGGTCCAGCTGCATTCATGCAACACCCTCACTAATGAAACTGTGGGTTGGTGTTTACAGTCAACACAAGAAGTGCTGCAGGAATCACCAAGGCTGGTTTCATCCAAGTTAAATGTTAATTGCCTCAGAAAATAACACATAATAAGAAACAAATTCCATCAAACTCCTCTCCCCTAAGACCCATCCAAGGAACACGGCTTGATTCAAAACTCTGTGAAAGGAAAGAAACCACAAAAGGGACGGTACAGACAGTAAAGGGGAGACATTCAAATCACCAGCTAAATATAACTACAAATTTGCATTATTTTACATGAAGTGAATATCAATGGTTGCAGGTTACCACTTACCATTTGTGGTGGAAATACACAGCTCCACATGGGCAGACTGGCTGTCAGAGCCCAGATTAACTGAGAGGGCTGTCTGGAGTTGGGTGTTTGCTGGAATCACACCTCTCTGCCCATCAGCTTCCTTCAACTGAGTGTTCAATTCAGCCTGTTGCAAAACACATAACCTTTAGTATCAGAATTTCAAGACTTTCATTCAAAAAATCTAGAAAACACACACAGAAGTCAGTTCTCTTTTCTTTCAGAAGAAGGTTGCATTACAGCTATTCCCAGACACTTTCAACCAGCTATGAATGGTGGCAGGATTAGGCATGAAGCTGTGGACACTTGGGCTACAATGTGTTTGAGTGCTTTACCATCGATGGACCTCAGCTCTGTACACAAACCTTTACTTGAAAAACACTTAACATATATCAGTTTTAAACACAATCTTACAGAATTCCAAGCTTCTGTCATGGTGGTCACTTGCTGTTCAAATATGAGTTTGCTCTTTCCTCAGACTATTTTTTGAAATGTTCACCATCAAGCCACAAGTGCGATTCCTACATCCTGGCAGTGCTCCCAGCCCTCACCCAGTGACCTGATCCTCTCACACAATCCACTCTGACTTCCAAGCTAGTTTATGCACCGAAAATTATAATCTGCAGTCATAAGCCAAAGCACAAGGCTGAAGGGAATCCAGCTCCACACACAACTGCTCTGGCAAGAAGAAGGAGCAAAGAAAGCATTATTAAAATACAAAAAGCAAGTTCTGAACTTGTACAAGGAGCAAGCCAAATGCAGAGACAGGAATCCCCAGCAGACAATCTCACTACATCCTGACAAGCTACAGCTCTGACTTGTCTGGACTGCCCCACAACTGCTTCCCAGATTACTCCGGATTTATACCAACAGGAAGGCGTGTTTTGTCCCTACACATCATTTAAACAGTACCTTTACATTTTCCTCATAATTTTTCAGTTCCAGCAGCAGATTTTGTTTCTTTTGACTAAGTTCTCGGATAAGATCCTGCTCCACACTTGTATCCATTAGGTTTCCTTTCATGTCCTCACCTCCTGGCAGATAGCCTCGGACTGTACAGAAACAAAACAGCCCATTTCAGCAAAGACTTCAACAGCCTACCCAGAACTTCAGTTTCTGTGACATGACTCCCTTGTACCACCTCTGCAGCAGATACTAGTTCTGGTCTTCAGCTAGTACTATTCAGCTGAAAACCGGAGCATTGATTTAGACCCACAGAGGCTCTCACTTTCTTGGTGACTGGGGCAAGAGAACTGCACGTTAAAAAAAAAAAAAAAAGGTGGATTTCCAACCTGTCTTTAAGCTATACTCACCTGACCAGACAAGTGCAGTACCCAGTCCTTTTGCAAGAGGATTCCCACTGCAATCATTCTTTCAGGTGCTCAGGCAAGTTTTCAATTATGCAAAATTAATAAAATGTGTACCTCGATTTCTACAGCTGGTCAGAGGAGTTGTTGCTGTCTAGAAGTGACTGTAAGTCACTGTAAGTCAGCCAGTAAACAAGATTTACCCACATTAGTTTTTCCCCCAGTCAAGGGATACTTCACTTCAAGGGATAAGACTTGTTTCCCAGTAGCCCAGAGGAGCACAGAGTTATGGAAATACCTCTAACTGTCTGTGGAGACAGAGGACCTGAACAGGTGATGAGACGACTTTCATTTTCCTCTAAGGCTGTGTGTGCTCTGATTGCAGCCGACAATGAAAGTCAGGGACAAAAATGTTTTACCTGGGAAGAATATGCTGCCTGATTGCGTATGACTGCTGCCCTGTAAAAAGTTGCAGGGAACTTGAAATCATTCAGTTTGCACACTGTCCTTCGATGAGAGGACCCACTTTATTATTTCTGAGTGAATCACTCATTTAAAATGAGAGCAAGACAAAAACCACTGCAACACAGAAGAACACCTCATGTGAAAGGATGCTGGTCCCAAATAGAACTCTAATAACATTGTCTATATAACCCCAGCCACACTAATTACTAAGGCCTAAAGGGATCCCCATCGTGCCAAGGCTTGTTTACAATGGACTCATCAGAAAAGGATGATCGTGTTCAGTGATACCAACCTACACAGCTCTGCTAGGACAAGGTTCTCCAGAACTGCTTACAATGCTCCCCTTCTGTAAGCTTGGGAAAAAGGTTTATAAGCTGAAGCCCAAGTGCAGCAAATCCCCACAGCCTGTGATTAAGACAGACAGCAAAACACTCTGCTATTCAACAAGGACAGGCTTTTGTTTCAAATGGGTTGTACCAGACCTGCTTGTCTCAGGCCACTGACGCCAAGGAGTCGGATAATCACACCAGTGTCTTTCCTGGAGCCATCCCTGTAAATTCATACTGAGCTTATTTAAATAATCTGTGATCATATTTGTCTCCACTTACAATAACCAGGTCTGACTTCTTGAATGCGTGGTGGGATAAATCCACCACTTCTCCAATCTCAGGATACCATTTTCCAGGAAACAAAGCACTGTTAACATCTAAAATTTCTAATATAAAAACTCTTCATCTGAAGAAGAAAACCAAAACACACACACACCCTTAGTTCTTTAAACACCTTTACCTACTGGAAAGCGGCCAAAGAACTAAAACATAGAATAAAAGATTTCCTATACATTCATCTATTATAATGTAGCCTGAAGAACCAGAGTCTGTACTGAATATCATTATCTTTGCATTAGGATGGAGTTTCTTCCATTAGACAAATGAATTTTGATGGTTTTTTGGATCATAATGAAACACATGCTGATTCTCACAGAGAAGGCAATATTCAAAATCCTGTTTGCAGATAGCGTAACTCAAAATTCCCTTAACTGCACATAAAGCAAAGGGAATTTGGCACACAAAATGTTGGAACCAAAACAATGTTTAGCTAATCTGAGATGATGTGATGTGCCTGATATTACTGTATATTACATTAATATCCTGAACAATGCTTTTACCTTCACCATCAATTGAGCAGCAGATTAACTGGGTGCTCCCATCCATTCTGTAATCCCCCTCCACCAGTCCTGCAATCGAGGAAGCAAAGTTGTCCTTAAAGATGACCTCCCCAGTCCGGTCACTGCGTGCATCAACCTGGAACAACAAAAGTTCCAAGCCTCAGCATGAAGATAAAAGCCAACTCCAAAACATGTGTCATGCCATAGTGTGAGCTGTTAACCGAAAGCCAGCTCTGCTCACAGAACTGCAGGTAAAGTTGCAGCTCTGCTCATCCAAACACCACACATGAAAAAAATACTACCAAGAAATGACCTCTTGGCAGGCTCTAGAAGGAGCTAGAAGGAACTTCTCTTCTGAGATGTTTCCCTAAGTTACAAAACTAAAAAAGGAAGGAAATAAAAGGGACTGCAAGTCTGCACTGGAAAGGTTATTCACATACGATGCAGCAATGATGAGACTAAACCAGAAATAACCTTCATGCAGTATTTACAACCTCTCCTCTTAGCTGGAGCCCTTGTGTGGTGAATTATTTTTATACACAAATACCACAACCTTCAATTATCTTTCATTGGATAAGAAGGGTGAGGTGGGCTCAGTTCCATGCACCGTGAATTTTCCAAAGCACGGGTCACAGCATTACTCTTTCTAGGAGCTATGGACTGTTTCAGACCAACAAGTTGTGTAGAGACTGCCAGTGGAAAAGAACAGGAGTAAAGCAAGGAGAGGTTCTCTCTTTAACAATGTTACACATCTAATCCAATATAAGTTACAACACATCTGGGCTCCAGACTGCCAGCTTGATATGAAGTTATTAAAGTGCCGCAGGCTAACGAGAGTAGTAAGAGGTGTGAAGAAAAAAGCACAGCTTTACAGAAAAACCTGGCAAGCAGCATCCAGGAGAGATGTGGCAGTTAAAACAGTCAATTCTGGCAAAGGGGAATACCAAGGAACAGGCTTAAAAGACTAAGACTGAGCTGTATAGAATGCCTTTACATAAAATGAAATAATGCTTGATTAATCCTGCCACAGTCAAGACTGACGCTGCTCTCCTGTTACATAACTGCTTTGTCTTCCCTGTAGTTGGGAAACATTCAGAAAACACTGCAGAGGATTATTAGCGTGTCCTCAAAACACACCTGAATAGAGACACTCAAGAACTCTAGGATGTGGCATTTGATCTCTGCTGCTGTAGAAACAACTTGCCACACCTTAGCAATTGACTCTGAGCTAAGCAGGGGAAGCAGCTTTTCTCTGATCTTGCACTTGGCACAGGACTCACCAGCCAAACTAGGTTTATTGCAATAGATCTGCAGTGCTCAGGTTTCTAAGTCTTTTTCATTTTTCGGTTGTTGTTCTTCAGATAACTTAACAGCCGTGTTCAAACACAGCCCCCGTATCTACACCTCCTCAATTTCCCCCATATAAACTCACCTTCCCATTAGACCAGCCAGTGATCAACTCACACACTCCATCAGAGTTCAGGTCAAATGCATGTATGCTCATGGCTTGGTTTTTTGACTGAGAACAGAAAAGAAAGAACAAATTAAGCTTGGGTTTGTTTTCTGAATTGCACATGCTTGGCACATGCAAAACACTGGACTATGAGACTACAGATAGTACAGAAAGAAATACAACTATGTCTCTTAACGGGAAGTTCGAGCATTACTATTTCTAAGGTCACACACACGTTTTCAAAGGATCTGATCATTCCTTCAGGTACATTTCCACCCATGCAGATGATTAGAACTCACAAAAAAAAGCGTAAAAATTCAAATCCTCTACGAAAAAAATATCAGGGCTTCAACACTGTCATAAAATGAGACTACTGAGGACAGCCATGAACCTCTTCCTGCCACCTCTTGAGGAATCTTCTTATTACTATTAAATATACTATTCTGTGTTATATTAAGAATATTAAAATGAGCATCAGGAAAAGATCTTGCCAAACTGATCTGCTGGAGCAGGAAATTGCTATTGATCAGAAAAATTGACCTTGAACACAGACAATGCAAGATTTCAGTCTCTGAAAAACAGTTTATTGATTCAACCAGAGGATTTTCTAACATGAACTCGAATGTCTCTGTTGTTAAGCTGAGGAATCCCTAGTTGTATGGTTGTATCCCTTTTGTTTAAACCACGACCAACAGTCCAAAAGTACTGCAGGACCTGACCTGGTATTTTATATGAACCCATAAAAACAGGTAGATTTTGTAAGAACAAAATTACATTAAGTTCTCTGCTCAGCAAAGTTCACTTAAGGGTAACATGAGAATGACCAGAAATGAGATACCAAGTCTCCTGGCAGCCTTCAAGCTTCCAGAGATGATACTCCAACAATGGACTAACCTTAATCCTCCAGTAGCGCGCTGTCTTGTTGTAAACTCCAACGGTGCCATTAGCAAGAGCGTAGCCAAAGCGACTGCCATACATGGGGCTAAGTGCAGTGATAGTCTGGTGGGGAAAGGAGGGAGAGAGAGGATACAGGACTGAAAAGTTGTGCAACTTCGAGTAACAGGGAACAGGCTATAGATCTATCACATGAACCCCACAGTTCTTAAATGGTAACTAAGTCTGTTGTAGGAAGCATTGAATAGTGAAATAACTATTTCTAAGAATCAGTTTGAAATCACTGAAGGCCTTGTAGGATTTCCTCACACAAGCTGTATTGCCAGTGTTAGGACACACCTCAGCAAGGATTGCAGAATTGCCCTCAAACTGTTTACTTTGACCAACTATTTCCTACCACAGGCAGCAAAACAACTGCTCATAGGATTCCCGTGGTCATCAGTGCTAACACACTATCATTGAGAAACTACACACAACATTCCTTAAGCTTAAGGAGCTGATGATGCCAAAGGTTCAACTTGCCTGGGTTGGGAAAGCCCCGGAGATATTACTGGTAGAAAATCTTTGCCCAGTACTGGTAAGGTAAAAATTAAAAACTCCCACTGTTGGACTTCTTTGGAACACAACTGGAACACCAGGCTAGGTGTCCTACCTGAATAAGCCCCAGGGAAAGACATGAGAGTCGTAACTTGGCGTGTTTCTCACTCCTTTTAAGACCCATTCCTCACTGAGGTTCTCAGGGCTTGGAAATGCAGATTTTCCAAGCACTGAGACTAGAGATTTTAATGTCAGGAGGAACAATTGCAATCATCTGTCTGGTCTTCTGTACAGCGTAGCACAGGAGACTTCCTTCAATTAAATTCTTCCCCATCTTCTTATTTAAACTCATCTGACTGTGCTCCTTGGATGTTTTCACCACAAAATTTTGTTTCCAAACTCTTTATCCTTTCCTCTCACAATCTTCTGCAGAGTCTTTCCTAAGTATCAAACTAAATTACAAGCACCCAGTAAGGACAGAAGACCACAGCAACAGTCAGAAACTCAAAGGTAACAATACTCCCATTTATACCTGATTGTCCATTTACAAGAATCACAACAGTCTACAGCTTCAGTTTCACCAGAGTAAGACATTAAACACAGAAAATGAAAACTATCCAAGAATTCCAAACCAAACATAATGAATAAAGACATTGTTCCCTGAATTTACCTTCCAAAAAAGAAAGGTTTAGGTTCAGCTGTGTCCTTTTATATTAGAATAATAAAATCGTAACAGGCCTCCTATGACTGCAGGTGTGAATTTAAAACAATTCTACCGAGGATGTGGAAATAAATCATACTTGAGAGTGATGGAGCTTTCCTTTTAACTAGAAATATCTACATGACCAGACTGGCCACTGCACAGAGAGCAGAACATATTACAGGTCCAGTTCTAATTGTAGTGATAGCAACAACCTCCTTTTCCAGAACAGTGCCTGGATTTGTCTTTTATAGCTCTTCATAAGTGGTTTATTAGCAAAGCCTTTTAGTCCTATCTTGGGCAGCAGGGAGACCTCAGATCTTTAAGGACAAAGGTCTGTGGCCTTACTTTACCTTGCGTCCAGAAGGGCCATGAAAAGACTGAGAACACTTCTAAAAGCAGTGATAGCAGTATTTTACTCCCTTCCAAGAAACCAAAATCAGTGGGGATCTTCTCTCAATTCTTAAGCTAAGCAGCAACTCCTACACCTTTTATTTATCCCTCTGTAAACCTCTCTGTCCCATACCTTACTTTAGTCACCACAGCTCTTTTCATATAGCCAGTGTGTAACTCCAATCGCAATATAAACTTCCAGATTTGCCTGGGCACCCCCCTGCTACCCTGCCATGCACTGTCTGGATATACACACAGGGACAAGTTACATCATTATGACTGCATCAAAAACATTTGAGGAAAACTGTAGAAGACATCCTTTTACTCAGAGGACACTAAGAGCTTCAATCACAATCCAGCAACCTTAATCACCCTTGCACAGGGTCTTGACTGTCAGCCAAGAATAGTCACTCTTCTAAATGCGGTGAAAGGTTTGTAAATAAACAAGCAGAAAGCCCCCTGCATAATGAAAGACATTATTAAACTACAACTTTCACAGGTCTAGCAGAATAGATACTGTGCCAAACAGTTAAGTAACTACTTAACTACACAATAAATCTGAACCAGAGAAGCTTTAGAGTACACAACACTTCCAGCTCTGTCAGCAACTATAATAAACATTAGCCAGAAAAAATTTACCTCCGTCTCTGACATTTCTGCCACAATCTCATCTTCTTTAAACACACGGATGTCAAAATCTTCAGAGCCAACAAGAAGCTGAAAAAAAAACAGTGTTCCTTAAAAATAATTATTCAAGCTAAGGAAGCAAGCACTGGGATCCAGAGGAAAAATTAATATTTCAAGTCCAGCAATGAAGAGGTTTTAACAGATCTATGCAATGTTGCCAGAGTTGCACTGGAGATCCCTTACTTAAAAAAAAACACACACACACCAAAAAAAACCAACAACAAAAAAAACCAAACCCAAAACACTAAAAAAACAAACAAACAGAAAACTCACACAAACAAAAACCAATGAATCCAAGAATCAACCATCTCTGCTCCTCCAGCCTAAGTGGTGGCTGCCACTGCTGCAAAGTAGGAGTAAAATGGGCTTTATTTTGATGTAAATGATTATACCAATAGGCATTGAATTGGGTCTTCTGCCTCCTCATTCCTTAATGTTTCCTACACTTTAGCTCTTTTCCTGTTTCCTAGTTCACCAGGTAGAAGGCATTAACTGAAAAGGAACCCCATGGAAAAGCTCGTACTGAAGATGGTGACAATTCTCAGGTTCTCTTTTGCAAATCGAGAAACCAAGGAGCAGATCTGCTCAGTCCATAAAGTCAGCCAATGACAAACAGAATTATAAATCAAAGTCTAAAACCTAGTAGTACTTTTCCCCAGTGGAACCCATGAGCCTTTCATCTTTACTTGGCAAAAGAGATACAGATCCATAACAAAGTTGGATTTTTAAAAAGATTAAAAGCTGGTTTTCTTCCCAAGTAAAGATGCTTCAGATTATGCCAACCTATATCACACCAAGCTAAGTCTACTGCAGCTATTGAAATAATTTACAACAATTAACATATTTCATATTTAAGAAGCACAGATTTCTTGACCAAGTTCCAACCACCAGGAAAAGGCAACCAGCTAAAAGCACACAATCTTGAAACAATTACTGGTGATGCTGAATTTTCCCGAGGTGCCTAGATTTTTTTTCATTAGTTTGATTCACCACATCCACCTCAGTGACTTTCATTCCACTGGACAGAAATTTGAAAGAGCAAGTCAAAGTTCTGCTCCACAAGTCTTTTGCAAGATGGGAGAAAGTAGCCTTCATCAATCTAAATTTCTGAGGAAGACAATGACAAGCTAGTTCTGTTAGCTACTAAAAGCATATTTATGCAGTTTTAAAATCAGTCAATTTTAAATGTAAACATGTTTTTACTGGGGCAGAAAAAACAGAAATGCAGCTAGCACAGTCATTTACCAGGTAAGACACAAAGTGATAATTCAGGAAGCTGCTTCTGTGCACTTTCTCAGAACGTCAGTTTTAAACCAGAGGTGGTTTCACAAAAGCCACAAATAAAAGCAAATAAATAAGTCAAAACCCTTTAAAATCACCTAGGTAATTAAGATCAAAAAGAACCCTAAAAAAATTTCAGTAAACGCATCTTGGGGTAACTGGTCCAACAAGTTAGTTGGATATTGCATCCAGCTCTACTCAGCTCAAAGTAGCACCAGATTACACCAATTGCCAAGAATGAACCTTTATCAAGCAGAAAAATACAGCAAAACCCACTTAAAAGCACAAGTGCAAACCATTTACAACCAGTGCCATAAATCACTTTCCTGATTTCTGAATCCTTATACACTATCTCCACTTTCTATAAACACCTCTCAGTACATTAAAAAATAGCAAGAGGAGCTGTGCAGAAATTGATTTGAAAACTTGAAATTGTTTCACTTCCTGAAGATCCCAATCATGCAGTGTCTGTATCAGTTTAGTGCTTATAAAAAATACATGAAAAGTGTTGAGTCCATTTACACATCACTATTACATAGTCCAACTGGATATTCCAAACGAGGATTTTTCAGGAACTAAACCGAGAAGCTTAAGTAATTATGTGTAAAGTTCTATGACAGATGACAAAATTAAGTATTTTTAGCATAATGGTTTAACTTCATATCGATTTGCATCTGATGTATACTAGGAAACCATTACTCTTCTTAAAGATTCATATTTAGAAGCACAATTGTTCATTTGGGATGAAGAAACATTTCCAAAAGAGAATGCCATAAAAATTCACAATTTCACCCATCTCTTGCAGCCTGTATGATCAGAATGGCAACTGTTTCCTATTGTTTGTCTCACATCACATTAGCAAGATGTGTGTTACAAGTTACTGTCATTTTAAATCAGCAAAGCAAAGACTATTTCATTTCCCGACATCACTATACGGAAACAGGAGGGCTGGATGTGAAGACAGATTTCTTGATTTTACCAAGCGTAAGTGAAGCTTTTCAAAAGGACAGCTTTTTAAAAGTTCGCTTTTACATGTAAGATGCTTGCAAGTTGTTTCTCTGAAATTTAAGAGTTTATAACCATATTCAAGAAATACCGCTAAAATAGATGCCTTGCCAACTGATGACCACAGGCATTTCATTGTGTTGTTCCTGGTGTAAAGAAAAATGAGAAACTTTAACTGGTAATATAAGTCAGTTGTATTTGATAACCCAAGGGGTTCTTTTATCATCTCACTACAAGACCACAAGATCAGCTGAATTCGTGTGTAAATGGTTACCAACCTCAGTTTTCCCATCACCATCAAAGTCACACAGTGCTAACGAACGAACGTTGTCTCCAGTAACCTGCAAAGAGAAGGACAGTACTCAGTGATGGTCACAGCTGTCAGAAGCTGAATTATTTTTATTATCTCAACTGCAACAGAACAATTGACATAATCAGTGTTCAAGCAACATCTGAGTGCACTGAATACATGGCCAAAATACAATTTAAGGCCTGAGATAAATTAAGAACAATCAACAACTAAATTAATACTTATCACATTAAAAAAAAATCAAGATGAATTAGTGCCATTGAAAGAATCTTCTAATAACATCAAAACTATTATGCGTGGCCTTACTGTCCAAAAACGGTCATTTCCTTCATAATCAAAGCCCTGCAGGGCACAGTTTCCACCAATAATGGCAAGTGGAGGTGAAATATCTCCCAGCTTTCCAAGAACTATTGCATTGGCTCCATCTGAAACCTAGAGAGAAGCATTAAAGGAAAAAGAAACAGCAGACAATCACACATCAGAGTACACAAATCAAGAAGAGAGCTTCCAACATTATCACTGTCAGTTTAGCTGAGCTCTGAATGCCTACTATTTTTTTTTAATTTGGTCTTGCTAGGTGATGTGACATAGGAATGCGATGTATGTCTGTATGTGCGAGAGTAAATTTTCATATGTTAATTTTGAAATATTGCAGATATTCTAGAGACAAAATGTTCTGAATATAGTAGTAGAAATAATGCATAGCACAGACACGTAATTAATTGACGAAGTAATGTAAAAACTGCAATCTTTACAATTCAAAGACACAGAAAACGATGGAGATATTAAAAAAAGCAGACAGTTAAATCAACTTGCCTCTCTGTAAAACAAATCCGAGTTGTTATACACATCATAAGCCAATAAATTAGTCTGTGTTCCAACCAGAAGACAATCATAACCCAGCTGAGGGTTCAGCACCCCCGAAGTCAGACAAGTGATCCCTTGATTAATGTTCAGAAGAGAAATGTCTGAATCTTGGTTACTTTGCACCATTCGGTTTGTGTTTGTTCTCTGTCCTCGGGCATGAGGATTGTGAATAAAAACCTGTAGAAACCAAGATATAAATATTAATACAACACATGTATCTGTTTGTATACAAACAGTAAAGACTATTGTTTGGATAATAATTGCGATGGGTAAGAAGGCATTCACTCAACCTAAATGAGGACAAAAGAGTGGGGGTTTTACTGACAATAGTATTTCTCACAGTTATTCTTTAAACTATACTAGGAAAAGGGAAATGGTTTTATTAGATGGCTATACTAGAAAAAGGGAAATATACTAGAAAAAGGAAAAACTGTGCTCTAGCCAGTGGAGTTGCAACACCATTGTTTTGTTTCTGAAAATGAAAACCAGTAAGTCTTCAGAGTAAGGCACAAATAGGAAACCAAAGGGAGCAATAACAAACTAAACAAATTACCTCCAGCTGGTAGCAGTGTTTGCAAAACATCCTAAACATTTAGGACAATTTACCTGGCACGTATCTGTAACCTCTATCTGTAGGTGAACGTGGTTAATTTAAAAAGGAAGAATGATAAATATGGTTTCACTCTCACTGACCAATGCTCAGTCACTGTAATTGTTTGGAGCCAAGTCAGAGGATCACAGGCTCAACAGTTTGCTTTTCGGCTGTGCAGTCTGTCCCTCGGACAAGCCCTTGTTCTGTGCTGTTCCTAAAGGCACCAAATAAAATGAATAATGCTGGGAAACATCACAGATGAACCCTGTTTGTATTTACAACCTAAGTGTCTCTGTGGGTTTATGCTTCAACCTATGCTTTGTTTATTAGTCAGGTTGTACTTAACCCTGTTGTGTTTATGTTTCTAACTCAAACATAGCACACAGGATGCTCTCTGTTCCTGTCAGGCTGCTTGTGCATCACTCACAGAAACCTCAGCCCCGTTATCAGCACGGAGCTTGGTCTGTAACAGTGCCAAGCCTCACTGCTCTGAGAACTGCATGATAAAACCTATGGCTTCAAAATATCCTGTTGTCTGCCAGAAAACGTGAGAGCTTCCTTGGTGACTCGAGTTTGTAAAGTGGTTCAGGCTAGAAAAAGTCACAGAAGTCACCTAGTCCAACCACCTGCTCCAACAGGGTCCTCCAGAGCGTGTTACTCCAGATTGAGTCCAGACGGCTATTAAATATTCCCAGGGCTGGAGACTCCACAGCCTCTCTGGGCACCTCTGCCACTGCTCAGCCTCGTCACCTGCTATTACTGTTTGCAAGCTCCCTGCTGCCGCAGAGCGAGGCTTGGAGCATCGCGTCCCCGTGCCCGCACGCATCTCGGGGGGCCTCGGCCGCGGGCCTGCCGAGGGCGAGGGACACAAGCCCCCAGCTCCTGGCTCGGCTCAGCCCTGGCGCAGGGGAGCTGGCGGGGGTTAGCGCGGCTTCCGCGGCGGCCGCCGGGGCTGCTCGGCCGGGCCAGGCCGCGCCGCAGCCGCCGA
>VZTD01004782.1:2327881-2346620 GCA_013397725.1 Rhagologus leucostigma
GACTAGGGGCAGTGAGGGAGATGGGACTGGGGTAGCAGGGCAGTGGGACTGGGGGAGCAGGGCAGTGGGACTGGGGGAGCAGGGCAGTGGGACTGGGGGAGCAGGGCAGTGGGACTGGGGGAGCAGGGCAGTGGGACTGGGGGAGCAGGGCAGTGGGACTGGGGGAGCAGGGCAGTGGGACTGGGGGAGCAGGGCAGTGGGACTGGGGGAGCAGGGCAGTGGGACTGGAGGAGCAGTTGGCAGAGCTGGGAGGCAGCTGGGGGAGATGGGGTGGAGCTAGGGGGGCAGTTGCAAAGGTCAGGAGATCTGGGGGGTCAGCTGAAGTGTAGGACTGGAGGAGGTGGGGGGCACTCACAGAGGTCAGGGGAGGCGAGGGAGGAGCAACTGCAGATATTAGGGTGCATCTGAGAGAGCTGGGGTGTGAGATTAGGGGGCCAGGAAGGCAAATGCAGAGGTCAGAAGAGCTGAGAGGCAGTTTGGGATGCAGGGGGCAGTTAGGGGAGCTGGGAGGCAGTTGGAGGTGTGGGACTAGGGGAGGCATTTGCAGAGGTCGAGAGAACTGGGAGAGCAACTGGAGGTACTGGGGGGGCAGCTGGGGGCAGGAGGTTAGAGGCAATTGCCTCCCTGGGCAGCCACAATGGCCCCAACACCCACATTGCCATCTCAGTCGCAGCTTCTCTGCAGGGTCAGCACCCAGCTGGGGCCAAGAGCTGTCCCCTCTCTGTCCCCACTGCCCTTGCTTCACCCTTTCCTGCCTGCCGGCTGCTACACACATCCTTACTCACACCTCGCCAGGAGTATCTCCAACTGAGAGATCTCCAAGCCAATAAAACCTAACCCAGAGTCACAATGTCCCGTGAAGCCAAAAGCACAGCCTCAGAACATCATTACTGCTGCTCTGTGGGATTATGCACTGGATCCTACAGAATCCAGCCATTGGTGCACTGGGAGTAGGTTGGAGATGGGGGGAACAGAGGCCGAACCCCCAGAGAGCCACAGCATAAACACTGGCGCTTGTTCCTGTCCTGGTGTGGATTTTGGTATACAGACGCTTATGGGTCTCCCTGCAGTGTCCACTCCCTGCCCAGACACAGGCTGAATAGGGAAACCCTGGCTCGAGGTCATGACTCTAGAAATTCTTAAATTATTTTAGGTTTAAGAAATATTTTAACATGGTAACCCTCATAGGTGCTGTAAATAGACGGTGCTCTCTGACAGTGCCTGAATCCATCACCTGCACTGGGATTTTATCACCCCCATTCCAGCAAGAAGCAGGTTTGGAAGAGGATGCACTGGAAAAACAGCTCTTGCTTCCCTACAAAGGCTACTGGTTTGAGGCACAGATTCATTTATTTCTAGGAGAGCTGGCAGACACGTCCCAGTTGGCATTTCCTTGTGCGTTGGCTGGGCCCTGGCCGGCAGCGGCGTCCCTGCCCCGCATGCGAAGGAGGGCTCTAAAAAGCAGCACTCGAGCAGGGATCATGCGATTCTGAATGTGACAACCTCCTTTTTCTCCTTTTCTAATTGTTTTTACCAAGTTTCTCTGGCTGCTCTATCAATGTGCCATTATACTTGTGGGTAACGAGGCAGCAATCGCGTGCGGCATATTAAGGAGGGTGTTTTTTTCCCCTTTGTGGCTCTGTTTGGGGTGAGCGTGGGTGTCAGTGCCAGCCGTGCAGTGTGTCCCCCCTCCCTCATGCTGGTTTGGGTACCAGAGCACAAAGGCAAAGCACTGGCGTGAACTCAGGCACACACGGCGTGTTGCTCTAGGCCAGCAAAAACTGCTGTCCTCACAGGGAAAAATCGTAGAGTTCTAAAAAGGTTTGGCTTGGAAAGGACATTAAAGATCATCCAGTTCCAACCCCCCTGCTATGGGCAGGGACAAAATCCCCAGCTCCCCTCCCAGCAGTGCTGAGCATTGCTCTGCAAGGCTCTTCAAACCCAACCAAGCAAAGTGGAGGAAACACTGAGCTTGAAGACCTTTTTAAGCTGGTAAAATTGTAAATAGATGGAAATTTCAACTTCTTGCTAAATATGTATGATTTGAGCTGTAAATATTATTTTGAATCACTAATTATGGTATTGGGTTTGGCACGTCTGCAACAGTTAAATTACAGCTGCCACTTTGAATCAGCTGGCTCTGAAACTCTTAATATTGAAATCGTGGCTTTCAGCACTCATTTCCCTTCATTTGAAAGGCCCATCATCTATAAAATTAAACTAAATTTATTTACTTTATAAATAAAATAATAAAACATAATAAAATTTATTTACATCCAAAGGTACAGCATCCAGTCCTGAGTCCTGAGCAGTGCTCAGGGCAGGGGTCCTTCCCTTTTCCCACTTTTACAAGGGGGGAAATCCCATAAAATCCTCACTAAGCCCCTGGTTTCACTGCTGCACAGACTGGGGCTGCTTTGTGGCCAGGATTAGCGTGACTGTAGTGGAGGGATTATTCAGCTTCTTCACTAGAACAGAGATTTTAAAATCCAGCAAGAGATCATCACCATCGTCCTTCCTGGCTTCTCTGCACAGGCTTGGCAAAGGCAATGCCCTGTGACCAGTGTTTGCTCTTTTCTAGCTCCTACTAACATAACTGATATACTATAATAATTTAATATCATATTGTTTAAGCAAATAAAATTTAATATAATAAATATTGCATAATAAAATATAATATAATAAATTAGAGATTGATAGTTACAGAGATAGATGATATAATCAAACATGCTTGGCACAGGGTGTTGGCTTTCTAGGCAGGTTGCATGGAGAAGCTGGACATGACAGCACAACAGGTATGAGGATTGTCACACATCCAGAAGCTGTTTCTTGGAAAAGACTTCAAATCTAACCAAAAATGCACTCTGCCTTTATCTGCCTGGCAGAGAAATGCTGAGGAGCTCTCAGATACTGAGTTTGGGAAAATGTTGGCAAAAATAACTATCCCCATCCTTCGAGGAGGGGGATAATATGGCTGGAGGGAGGGGGGAGGGATGAGCAATTGCATCAGCACACTTAAGCACTCCTTAAAATGAAGAATGAGCCTGTCTGCAGGCGCTTTTCTCTTTCCCTATCCCAGATTTGCTGCCTCAGCTGGAGCAGCATTTCTCCCCCCCATCCCATGCCCATTCCTGGGATGGGAGACACTTTTGGATAGGGATGGAAAAGCTGTTGTGCCACATCCTGCCTCTGCAGCTACGCTGCTCTCAGGGGAGGCAGGATCCAGCACAGCAGCTGCGTGAATCATTCCCAGGATAGACAACAAGGATCTCTGGATCTCAGGAGCAAGGCTATAAAGACATCAAGGAAAATATCACATCCTTTTATTTCACACCTTTATACCGAGGGAGTTGATGTTTTCTTTGCAAGCTCAGGCAAGTGTCTACTTGACATCCCAGGGAATTACTCATCCCTCTACTCTTGGCTTCTAATTAGCAACTAAAGGGGAATATAATAATTAAATATGCCCAAGGTAACGATACTTGGAAACTTTGGGTCACGTTTCAGCCAGGAGAGGCGGCGAGTACTTGGAGCAGGGGAGTTTGAAGTCTGTGGGAACCTGAAAAATACAAAAGGGAAAGAAAGATGTAAGGAAAAAAACCAAAACCAAAGGAAAAGAAGAAAATCCAAACTGTACACTGGGAAAGCATTAGCTTGGTGAATTAAAATGATGCCTAGAGTAAAGGTGATGCTCAAAGCCTGTCATGCATTTGCCAGCAGTGTTGGGCAAAGTGGGGGACACCTGGGGAACCCTTATCCCAGGAGAGTGTGCAGGGATGCTGGGCAGCCCCTGACCCCCTGGTTTTCTGCTCTCACAGGTGGGGAACAAGGTAAATTCAAGCATTTTTACTTCCCAGCCAAAGCTTGGTTGGTCCTCACCCCCTTCCTCCCCTTGGGGGCTGCAATTCAACCCTTGTTAGACCTCGAAGTAATTCCCATTAACATTTATGAGAATTTCATGATCAAAAGAAGAATCAGCCCTTTCATCTTCCAGACATGCCCCAACACACATCACCTGGCCCCAAAAGCCTGTACTGCCAGGCAGGAGCTCCCACCTTGTGCTGGGGTCTCTCAGGATGCACACCCCAAAACTGGCGGGAACTTTGCAAGGTCAGTTCACCCTCCTGGACCCAGTTCATGGCATCAATTCAGCATTTCTTCCTTTCTCTTCTCCCTAAAAATCAGTAATTAGCAAATCCCCACCCTCTCCACACTGCTTTTTCAAGGGGAAGGTAATATTGATAGCTCCGTTCCAGATAAGAAATAAGGAGTAAGGGCCAAGCCCTTGCCTGCAGCCACAGGATGAGCCGGCAGCTGAGCCCGACTCATAATCCCGGCCTTGGGAGTCCCAGCCCTAGCGCAGCCGGCTGGGTCACAAGGCGGCTCCCAAAGAGCCCACATCAAAGCGTGCTGCCGGCTTGTGAAAGCGTCCCAGGATTGCACGCCGTGCAATTCCTGCTTAATGGAAATCTGCCCGTCCCCTTCCCACTGCCAGCGGGCCCTCGCTGGAGGTGCCTTCCTATGGTTACAGACATGATGTGGGCCAGCAAGTCCCCAAGGAGGGCATTTCCCCAGGAAGGTGGGGACATGCCACGTCTTTGCTGATGGCTGGTATGAGGAGAAGCACTAGCTGGGATGTATTTTCCTAAAGCTGCAATCAAGGTGCAGGCAGGGAAGCAGGCAGCTTCCCAAGAAGATGCAAGGAGGGAAAACAGACAATGGGTTTAGCTAATGTCTGCCACTGAGAGCAGAACAAGTCTTTGCTCCCAGTTTTCTGGGAAAAATAAAGAAGTCTCCACAGCCTGAGGTCACCCCACTGATCCGGTTTCACTCCTAAAATTTTCCAAGGCTTTGCCTATGCACATGGGGAGCGGTTGGGAATGGCTTCCCAGGGCAGACAAGGGGTGATTCACCCTCTTCCTCCTCTGCCAAAGGGCTGGCAAGCGCCGGCAAAATAAAACGACGTCAGCACCTATTTCCCGTGTTTCAAACACTTGTTTATCAGCAGCAAACAATAACCTGAGATTCGGATCAAAGCCGAGCCTGCTTTCTAAGCAGCAATCACTCCTAGGGCTTCCTGCTGGCTTTCAGCACTTGCATGTGCTGGGTGTTTTCTGGATGCTAAAATATTTTTTATTTTTTGTATTTGGGTTTGAAAGACTGGTCCCAGGTGGGCTGCAGTTCCATGCACCCCTGGCAGCTGAGCCCTGGCCAGCTGTGGCTCTCCTGCCCAGAGTCCCACACAAAGAGGCAGCTGGAGCAGGCAGAGCTGAGCTGCCCTTGCTGCTGCAGCATCAGGGACACCCCCGGGTATCCTGCATCAGCACCCTGCCTGGCAAGCAACAGGCGATGGTGAGGGGCAGGGTACCCCCAGGGACTGTCCCCCAGGGTCTCAGTGCTGTGCCCACACGGGGTTCGTAGCTCTCTGCATCCCTGCCCACAGTCTGAACCCACTGAGCCATGGTGCTTTGCCAGCGGAGCCCCCTGGCTGCCTGGGATGTTGTATCTGCTCGAAGGAGGGGTCCCGAACCCATCACTTCTCTGGAGGGGATGGTGAGCCCAGAGCAAGCACTTTGGGGGGACACATGTCATGAGAGGGGGACCTGTACTGGTTTGCAGGGTCTTCTGAAGGCGATGTGCTGGGTGGCTGCACCATGGGCAGCTGGAGGCTGATGCTGGTCCATTATGCACTTCTGCGTGCCCAAAGGTGACTGCAGCCACGTGTCTTTCAGCAGAGAGCCAGGGCAGACCTGTGCCAGCTCACCTCCACGGGAGCTGGCTGCTGTGCCTCCCTCCTCGCCTGCCTGGCACCAGCCTTGAGTCACTGCCAGTCACCGGCACCAGCCCTGGCATTGTCCTGTGGCTTTCAGCAATCGGCTGTAGGCACCCCAGGTGTCACAGGAACAGGTGCCTCAGCCGCGTTGTCCTGAAAGCTGTCAGCTTCCTTCACTCCTTTCCAGGGAGCCTTGTCCCTGACATGACCATGGTGATGCTCATCTATCACGACCCCCCTGGTGAACATCATCTCCGTCTCTGCCTGGAGCGCTGGAGCATCTCACTGACTCACTCGTGTTAATCCGCCCGGCAATCTCGGGGTAATTGCCACGGACATGCCTGGGGACAGAGCCAGGAATCCCACGCAGGGGACATGAGAGCCAAGGGGTACAGCTCTGGCATAGCAAGGGCTGGTGAATAAATGCTGTGCAGGGATCCTGCCTGTTTTGCTTGGCTCTGGGGAGCAGCATCAGGCCCATTTAAATGATGGAGAACCTCCAGGCAAATGGAGGGCAGGGGCCAGAAGGCAAACTGAGGCTGGCAAGACCTTGTCACAGGGGGTATTTAAACAGCAGAAAGGTGTCCCCAGCTTATCACCTCAATCACAGGTTGCTTCTGGAGGTAGCCTGATTTGTGTGTCTGCCTGACAACCCGCTACTCTAGTCCTATCCCAAATTAATTATAGAATGTATCCCAAATCAATTACAGAATAGACCAGGAGCAATGCAAGATCTACCAGAGCCCCAACTCCCAGTCCTACATCACCTGGAAGATGCTTTTTTCCTTCGTGCGGAAAGGGAGGAAAGAAGGTAAAAAGAGCTGAGGTCTGACTGAGAACAGATGCTGGAGAGCTTTTCCTGCACCCTGTCCTTTCATGGCAAAGATTGTTCTTTTCCCTTTTTGTGGGCTTCACCTTCCTCCCCCCAGGAAGGGACCACTTTGGAGAAGCCACCTGTCTCTGTGTCCCTGGGACATCACCAGCTGGAGACAGGGCCAATTTTTGCCTGGGTGGCCAAGGGTGCCAGGCAGTGGGGGAAGACATGACAGATGCAACAGAGATATTGTGTATCCATCACAACACGGCAGGAAGCATTTCCCTGCGCAAATTACCGTACCACAGGAGTGCTTGGCTGATTATTTCAGCTAAGGAGCAGAGCAAATGCAAGATCCCAAGGCGATGTTGCCCCTTTGCCATGACACTAACACAGTACAGGGGGCCGTAGCCGGGGAGGCAGGTGACCCTTTGCACATGTGTTTCCCATGTTTGTGTTTCCCTGCTCCCACAGGAGCAATAACACTCTTGGCACGTGCCTGGTCCCTGGCACTGTCCCCTGCCATCACGCCCCAGTGCATCAGCAGCAGCGTGACATTCACACAACCGCAGGGCTGGCATGTCGGGGCACCAACAAGCTGCTCCAGGGTGGAGGAGTTGAGGAAGGGGCCCATTGGCTCTGCCTCCTTGGGCTTTTCCCTACTGATTTCCCACGCTGGCCTGGAGAGGCTGGAGGAGACGCTGAGTTGGGGCGCTGGCAATGCTCCCCATCAGGTCACCCAACAAGCTCCCAACAAGCCCAGACAGCTGAGTGGTAAAAATACTCCCTGGGTCGCTGTTTCGGCTGGATTAGCATTGACAAACTGCCTCAGCCAGGTACCTCAGGCAAAAGCCCAGCTGGGATAAAACCCCAAGGCAAAGGAGTCTCAGAGCAGGGGGCAGCTGGCATGGGATATCACTGACACCAAAGAGCACACAGAAACACAGGGATGAGGAGGAAGGCTATTCCACGGCTGACAACGCCTCCTGCACATGAAGTAGACTGTCCCCACACCAAAAATCTCAGCAAGCATAATTTTTTTTTTTTTTTTACCTTCCACCCCCAACCCTCACTGTGCTTTCGAGTGGGTGGGTAAAACCCTCCAGAGGAGTTGACATGGGTGATGGCAGCTCGCCCGCCACGCTCCTCCCCTGCACACCCGGCTAATGGCACACGGAAATTAATTCAGAGGAGTGGGACGGAGCACCGCAGCCAGGAAGGAGACGGGGCCTTGAGGTGCCACGCACGGCGCCAAGGGGACGTGGGTGCCACTGTCCTGGGGCACTGGGAGGGCATGACAGGCTCCGGCCAGGCCAGTCCAGCTTGTTGCTGCTCCCGCTTGCGGGGAGGGTGTAGGAACCACAGGACAGGGTCTCAAGCAGGGACTGCATCCCTGTCACCTCATGGTGCCAGGTCCCCATCACCCCACTGTGCCAGCTCTGAGAGGAGAGGACTGAGATTTCCCAGCAGTGGTGACACTCCCTGGATTAATGTACCCGCCCTGTCAGATTGATTTTGGCACCAGTCAATCAATCAATCAATCAATCAATCAATTACTCAAGGGCTGGACTGTCGGAGCTCCCTGGGCGCACCCCCTCAGCCCTCAGCCCCCAGCCCTGTCGAGTGCAGCAACACTTCCGAGACAGGTGTCATCTGTGTGATGAGATCTGGCCGTTCTCTGCACCCCTCCCAACACCTCAGCAGAGAGGGGTGGTTACCCCGACAGCCCTCCGTACTGCCACAGCACCCCGGGAGGGGGCGCGGGGGGATGCGGGAGCCCCAGGTCACGCTGGGCCGCCCGGGGAGTGAATCAGCAGCGCCCGGGGCAGGAGCCGGGCTGAGCCGTGCGCAGGCTGCAGGGGCGGAGGTTTTGCACTCGCTCTCGCCTGGCCAAGGATAAATAGGACGCGGCTGCGAGTCCTGCCAAAGCTTCTTCCCGTCGCCCAACGCGTCCGACAGCAGGCACCCAGCCCAGCCAGACATGGACTCTCAGGATTGCCCTTGTGCCACAGGTAAGGCAGCGCTTCCTTCCATCCCGGGGGGCAGCGGGAGCCCCAGCATCCCAGCGGGAACACTGACACTCCCGCCCGCAGAACTGCTCCGCCATTCCCGATGTTCTCTCTCGTACGGGCTGGGCCAGCAGCTGAAGTCCTCTCCCAGCACTGCGGTGTTACACTTGGGAGTATCTCACTGAGAAGCGGCTGGGAATGCCGTGACCTCCCCTCTGAGCGAGGCTGAAGCATCAATGGATGCTCGGAGGGGAAGCAATGCTCTCCCTCGCGGATCTCTGAGCTGTGGGTATCCCCTCCCACGACCTCTTCTCAACCTCTTCTTTTCCTTTTCTCTATGTTTTAGGTGGCACCTGCACCTGCGGGGACAACTGCAAATGCAAAAACTGCAAATGCACATCGTGCAAAAAAGGTAAGAGGGATCCCTGAGCCCCCGGGAGGAGCGGGGGGAGAGGGGGCAGAAACACTCAGGGGGTTTTCACTACACGTCGGTGTATGCAGTGAATCAAATCAGTCTCAGCATTGCCAGAGGCGAGTTTATTCCTCACATATGGTTTTTTCCCCCCAAAGGAGCACAGTGTGAATCCCACTTCCTCTGCAAGCAATACAAGCCACCCAGTACCACCTAAACCTGAGCATTCCCCTCAATAGCACCTCAGGCTTAGCACAGGGGGATGCTGGGGTGGAAACTGGCACTGAGATTTCTTCTGGGTGCTCCCGATGCTGTCACCCCCAGCAGAGCCGTGTGCCATGAGGGTTTGCAAAGAGAGGGACTAGGGGAATCCTGGTGAACCCCCGGGAGATCCACACTCTCCCCCTGCCTCTCCAGTGCCAGCCCCGGCTGCACAAACACCCTGGGAGACACTGCCAAGGATGGGGATGCTGCTAAAAGGGAACGACATGGATACATGGGAGGTCTCCAAAACAGTGAGACCCCCCAAGTCCCAGCCTGAGACCTCCCGAGAATGTCCTTAATATTTTCTTTGTCTTTCCCACAGGCTGCTGCTCCTGCTGCCCAGCTGGATGTGCCAAGTGTGCACAGGGCTGCGTCTGCAAGGGGCCCCCCTCGGCCAAGTGCAGCTGCTGCAAATAGGGGACCCCTGGCTGCACATCTGGGGGTGATGCACATCCGGGGGGGCCAAAGAAGAATAACCTTATTGTGTATGTTGGTTGTCTTTTTTTATATATATGTTCAGAGTTCTTTAGTGTTTGTCACTTTGACATGTAATAAGCTACCTAAATAAAGTGATATGTATATACAGGTCCATAAGGAAC
This sequence comes from Rhagologus leucostigma, assembly GCA_013397725.1. Classification (NCBI taxonomy): domain Eukaryota; kingdom Metazoa; phylum Chordata; class Aves; order Passeriformes; genus Rhagologus; species Rhagologus leucostigma. The sequence goes on from VZTD01004782.1 coordinate 2,337,753, forward strand.
TTGGCACTTCTGTTGGATGTGGCGGTTCCCATGGGGAACGGGAGGACAGTGCGTGTGGGGGGTCATGGCAAAGAGCCTGCGTCTTATTTTCGCTCCTGTCTTCCAGTCTTGGCTCTGCTCTCCCTACCAGTAGTTCTCACTCTTGTTTTAACACTTTCCCTACACAGCAAGGGATTTCCACCCCCCCCTCCCCACCCTCTTGTTGCCCAGGGGCAAATCCCATGCTGTCTTCTCCAAGAGAGATCCTCGGGGCTAATGAGCAGCTCGTTATTACAAGCTTTCACTGTAATAACCGCCCTAGCCCTGCCCATTTCCAGGGGGAATGTTTCCACAGCAGGTGGGGTGGCAGAGAAACAGGTTTAGTTTTCCTCCTGGCAGTTTAGTTGAACTGGCTGGAAGAACCACACTGCTTATTCCCCTGCCACCTCTGCCAGCCTGGCTGGGTGTTCAGGGGAGCTTCAGGTGACCTGGTTCCCCACCACGGGGTGCAGTGCCCACAATGGGGCATGATCCCCACAATAGGGTGCCCTACTTGCAAAAGGGTTCAGTGCCTGTGATGGGATGTGATGCCCAAACCGGAGTGTGATGCCCACTATGGTTTGCAATGCCCATACCAGGATCCCTATGATGGGATGTGATGGGGTGCAATGCCTGTGACGGTGCAGAAGGCCCACGATGGGATGTGATGCCTATGCCAGGGTGCAAAGCCCACAATGGGGTGTGATGCCTGCGATGCCCATGTCGGTGTGTGATGCTCACCCTGCCCAAGCACAGCCATGTTGCTGGCAGAACGCTGCACCCCAGGTGCCACGTGCCACCCTGCTGCTTCCCAGGAACATGACAGGTTCAGCCTGTCCCCACACTCCTCAAATGCAGCCGTTCATGGCCCCTTTTTAGGTTAAAAACCTTTCCAGACCCACCCAGTCACCACCACCAGGACTCAGCCAGGGATTCGGCGCAGCCTACAGCACAGCACCCCTGCCCACAGGCTGCTCAGGGTGCCAATCCCTAGGGGATACCCCTTTGCTCCAGGAAGGCTCCTCCCTCAGGGTGTCCCCTGAGATGTCACCATCACCCCACACTTCTGACAGGTGCAGAGGCCACCCCTACATCAGCTGAATGTAGGGCAGGGCAGGCACGCAGCAGGCATGGAGCAATAACACTAAACTGCGCTCTGCAAAGAGCAGGGTTACCTTTATTCCTTCCAACCCAGAGAGATGTAAGCGCCAACCATACGAAAACATCACTGGTGGGCCCACAACAAGAGTGAAGGAAAGGTTGCTAATGGGATTTATCACCAAACATGTGGTTTAACCAGCAAAGCTCACAGCATCCCTCTGGCTTTGCTGGCCCTTGTGGGTTTGCACTGCTCCTGCCCCATGGCTCTGTGCTGTGCCCATCCCTGTACCCCATGGCAGTGTGATGGAGAGCAGCTGTCAGATGCTGTCCCCTGCCTTCAAGAGAGTGGGGCGAGCAGAGTGGGGTGCAGATGGGGGTTCCAGCATTCCAACTCTGAGCCCTGAGACCCGTGCTGGGCAGCTGCGGCTCTGCTGCTCACTTTATGGCTGCTCTAAAATCAGAGTTGGACCTGGCACTCCTCTTACATGGGAACAGACTTGGGTTTAACTACTCCGTGACCTGGGAAATTGGAATACCAGCAGTAATATAGGAGACCCCTCTGAGCTCTCCTCTCCCCACTGATGCCTGGCACGGCCTTTCAGCAAGCCCATGGCTCAGGAATACTCATTCATTCCTCCCTGTTCTGCTTGCAGGATGACCTCATTATTTAGTGGAAATGTTCAGATTGGGAAGCCAGGTATTTTCCAGGCTCCTTCCCCATCCCAGCTTCACAGACAGTTCTGTGGGGATGCTGTGCTGCCTCTTCCCGCTCACAGTGACGTGGGCCCGGGACAATGTGTCCCAGGATTCAGCACAGCCCCTCCATGTATGACATGCAGGAATCTGGGAATTCCCCTGCTTTCCCTGCAGCTTTGGCCCTGCACAGTCATCCCCCACTTTTGTTATGGCCCTGTGTGCGGGTGCACGATCCTATTTTGGGTGGCCGGGGCTCTCCTTTCCTCGACCACGGGTGCAGCAGAACCCGCCCCGCTGGAGGGGGGGCCCGTGGGGGCAGCACATTCCCGAAGCACGGCGCTGGGGGTGGCCGGGAGGGAAGCGATTTCACAACCCGTGTTTATGTGCAGTGACACCACACGTGCTCGGTTGTTCCACCTCTCCTCCTTCCCGCTCAGCCCGTGGCGTGTGCAATGCCCGCTGGCTTCGCCTCGCTGCTAACGGCAAACACTGCCAGGAAAAAACAACTCCGTGCTTTTGCAAACAAGCACGAGCCGTTCCCTGGCACAGCCTCCCTGGGTCACTGAACCTGTCCTGGTCCTAGAGCCCGCTGCCCCGGCCTCTGCGGGGATGGGCCCCGTCTGCAGCACCGGCTCTGAGCCCAGGCTTGCCCCATCTGCGACACCATCAAGAGCAGGCGGTGCAGGCACGGGGACAGCCTGGCCCTGGCCCAGCCACTGTTTTCCATGCTGGATGTTAAAATGGCCACGGGCACGTGCGAGGTGGTGGAAGCCAGTTGGCACATAAACCCTGTGACAAGGTGGAAAACTCACAGGGATGAGACAGTGATGCCCAGCAGGTCCCAGCTGGCAATGCCAAGCTACCACACTGCATCCCCATGCTCGCCCGAGGAAACTGCATGAAACGCTGTTAAGGGAGGTTTAGGTCGAGTGTTAGGAAAAGGTTCTTTACCCAGAAGGTGGTCGGGCACTGGAACAGACTCCCCAGGGAACTGGTCACTGCACCAAGCCTGACAGCTTAGGAAGCGTTTGGACAACACTCTCAGGCACATGGTGTGCTTTTTGGGGTTGTCCTGCACAGGTTCAGGAGTTGGACTCGATGATCCTTATCAGTCTCTTCCAACTCACGGTATTCTATGTTCTATGATCCGCCCCTCCTGGGAGGCCATCTGAGCACTCCAGCCTCACGGGGGCTGCCCAGGGCCATCCCAGTCTCCCGCGGAGTGCTGAAACAGTCTGATCCTCAGGGACAGCCCCGTGCACCCCATAGCCAGCCCTGAGGTGGGGGCCACCGCTGCACCAGAGCGCTGGAGACATGGGGCAGCGTCACGGGGCTGCCCCAAGTGTGCAGGACCTGGTGGCAGTGCCAGGCCAGCGCTGTCACCCCCACACCCCGCGCATTTCAGCGTCTCGGTCCCCCGGGGTGCAGCACCCTGCCGGGGAGGGAGGGTGCAGGTGGGACACCCCGGCGTCCCTGCAGCGGGCTGGGAGCGGGGGTGGGCGGGCAGGTCCGTGACCTGGGTAAGTAGGGCTCGGCACGGCACGGCACGGCACGGCCCCGGAGTAAGCAGTGACCCCTGAGCACGGCCCCAGGGTAGGGCACGGCACCGGTGAGCACGGCCCCGGGGTGAGCACCGCCCCCCTGAGCACGGCCCCGGGGTAGGGCACGGCCCCCGGTGAGCACGGCCCCGGGGTGAGCACGGCCTCGGGCTGAGCACGGCACGGCACGGCACTGCCCCCGGTGAGCACGGCNGAGCACGGCCCCGGGCTGAGCACGGCACGGCACGGCACCGCCCCCGGTGAGCACGGCCTCGGGCTGAGCACGGCACGGTACGGCACCGCCCCCGGTGAGCACGGCCTCGGGCTGAGCACGGCACGGCACGGCACGGCACCGCCCCCGGTGAGCACGGCCCCGGTGCCGGCGGCCCCGCTGCACCGTGCGCAGCGCCAGCACCGCCCCGCGTCTTGCCCCATAAATAGCGGGCGGCCGGGGCTGTTCCGCACCGCTGCCAGCCTCGCCGGACCGAGCCGAACCGAGCCAAGCTAGATTGAGCTAAGCCAAGCCGAGCCGAGCCATGGACCCCCAGGACTGCACGTGTGCCGCCGGTAAGTGCCCCGTCCCGTCCCGGCTGACTCCCGCCTAACTCCCGGCTGCCTGACTCCTGGCTCACTCCGCTTTCCTTCGCTCGCTCCCCAGGTGACTCCTGCTCCTGCGCCGGGTCCTGCAAGTGCAAGAACTGCCGCTGCCGCAGCTGCCGCAAGAGTGAGTGGGGGGCTCAGGGAGGGGGGCCCGGCCTTGTCCTTGGAGGGATCTGCCACTGCCCTGTGGGACATCCCTGGGCACCTCGCTGCTCCATAGGGGAACTTCTCCTTGTCCTGTGGGACTCCCTGGGCACCTCGCTGCTCTGTAGGGGAACCCCTTCTTGCCCTGTGGGACCCCATGGACACCTTCCTGCCCCACAAGGGAGCTCTTTCTTGCTCTGTCGGACCCCCATGGGGACCTCCCAACTCTTGCCCTGTAGACAACCTCTCTTGCCGTGTCAGACCCCGTATGGAGACCCCACCACTCCCTCTCTTGCCCCGTAGGACCCTCATGGGATCCTTCCCTCTTCCCCTGGCCCACTGAGACAACCCCCCCACGCCAGGTCCCCTCTGGCAGATCTGCCCCAGCCCTACAGGGAGAACTCCAACCCACTGGGATCATCAGCCCCGCTCATGCAGAAGTGGCGTTCCCCACTCTCCATTGGGTCCCCCTGCCCCATGGAACCCCAGTCCCTTCCACCTACCTCCTAACTCTTGTGTCCCCCCCCCAGGCTGCTGCTCCTGCTGCCCCGCGAGCTGCAGCAACTGCGCCAAGGGCTGCGTGTGCAAGGAGCCGACCAGCAGCAAGTGCAGCTGCTGCCACTGAGCCACTTGCTTCTGCCTGTAAATAGCCGGCATGCTTCGGGGATGAGGGGTGGGGGGCACAGAAAAGCCTATTTTTTTTTGTTTTTCATGTTTTGTATTTTCTGTACCAGTGGTGAAACTGGATGGAAATAAAGGAGTTTGTCTGGAGGTACTAGTGCTGCTGTGGGGCTGTTGGAGGCTGAGCATTTTTACCACTTGGGGACACCTGTGTGGGAATTGTCGCTGTGGGATGGGAGAGGGCCGCTCACAAACACCACTGTGTCCTTCCCTAAGTGGGCTCTGCACCTCACTGAGGGAAAAAAGGAGTTTCACAGGGCACGGGATGGACCTCATCCTGCATGTGGGGTTGCTTTGGGCATCTCTAAGGTGCTGGTCTCCCAAGAAGGACAGGTGACGTACTCAGAAGTGTGGGCAAGCAACGGAAGGAGGGGCTCCAGTCCCCTCCAGCCTTTCTTTGGCTTCATGGCAGGTGCCTCTGCACCACACCTGGGGCTTCCTTTGGGTGAAAGAGCTTGTGGGAGCAAGCGTGGTGGGTGGGAGGGTGATGTGTGCTGGCAACATGCACGCCGTGAGCTGCTGCTGGAGAGCACTTCGACAAATTCTAGTGGGGACAAACCTCCCTTCCTCAAGAGCTCATGCTTCGCAAACTCCAATCTGTTGCAGAGCAGATCCATCCCCAAAGGGACATGTTCCCTACAGCCTCCCCATGCCAAATACCTGCAGCTACAGTGCCCGGCTCTGGCTGTGGGCATAACCTCCAAGCACTTTTTTCCAGCTCATTTTTGGGAAGCACCTTGCTTAAAGCTGCAATGACCTCCAGATCCAGGAGGGCAGGTAACCATAGTCATGAACGCAGTGCTCAGCTGCCTCGATGAGGGGTGGCTGCTGGGATGGGGAGGGACGGCAGTGGGAAGATGCAGGGGATGTATTTTGCTTCCAAAAGTCTCTGCCAAGTGAAAGAGTCGCTTTTTAGGCACCTGCTTGCCCATACATGTCTCCTGGGTGTGCCCCACCACAGATGTAGGTTCCCAGCCCTGCTGTCTTCACCCTTTTGTGCCTCTTCAGGCAATGGGACAGTTCTACCTGGCAGGAAAGTCTCCTGTAGCCCTTGGTGACAAGGCACTGGGGACAAGGGAAAAGACAAATTTAAAAAACAGCAAAATTGGCCACTTAGGTAGTCCTTTCTGCTAGGCTGGGTGGCACAAGGTGGGGTGTCTGCACAGGGGGAGCATGGCAATACCAGTTCCCAGGGATGTTTCAGGCAGCTGGGATGATCCAGGCTCACCCCTTCCCCAAAGTGTGCCCAGCTTCAGCACGTGGCTCTGCAGGAGGTGCCCAGACTGCTCAGCACCCAACTTTGCCAGTGAGAAAAGCAACACCCAGCTCAGCATCCATTTGCCTTTTAAATGTGTTGCCTTATTGCATTAGTGTGTCTTTGCCTAAGCAGCCTCCCAGCGCTGCTTGTTGCAACAGAGGTGTAGTGCTGGAAATGGATTTTAAGGATCTGGCCTGCCCTAAATGAATTTTAAAAACAATAACTCTCATGGGAAGACACTTTGCTGGAAAACAAGACTGGCATGGCTCTGCTGCTGGAGCCATGTGAAACAGGGCTGCGACCCCGGCCACTGCAGCGGAGGGGCTGCAGACTGAGCCCCCGGGGCCAGGCGCCCACATCCTGTGCCAGAAACAAAGCCAGGCGCGGATGGGGTTTCCCCTCACAGGAAGCGCCCCAGGCATCAACCGCTCCCCGTTCCCGTGCCAGGGTGGGACGTGGGCACACACCTCTGCACCCTGCCCGTGCCAGCCTGCCCTGCCTGCTCCTGGTTCTGCCTGCACACCCGTCTGGCAGAGGTGGGGACCCCCAGCCTTGGTGTCCTTTCCAGCCTCCCCAGGAGGGATTTGGGGTGAGGAAAGCCACAGGACCAGCGGAATGGGTGCAGGCACCCATGTGAGGAGCTGGCCTGGGATGTACCCGGTGCCTGCCCTTGCTGGTAGCTGCTCTCAGTGAGGTGGGCAGGGGTTTTCTGGTCCCCTCAGGAGTATTTTCTATTAAAAAATAAAGTACTTTTTGATGAAGCAGGAAGAGCTCTCAGCCTATGGACAGCTCTGTATAGTGGGAGGGTAAGGGGAGCCTTTGCTTGACACAAATAGATGCTGATGTGCTTTATCCAGGCCCGTGAAGAGAAGCCGAGTTCAGTTTGCAGAGGTGGTTTGAGGTGACCATGTATTCCCCCTGGGCGCCCAGGAGAGCCAGAGCAGGGGGGTCCTGGGTGCACTCCCAGAGGAGCAGCCTGCAGCTGCCCATGGGGCTGCATTCAGTTCCACTTTTTCTGGCTCTGTGTGAATCCCAGAGGGATGATGGATGTCCGTGACCCCGCGTGGCGCTGGCATACACCATGTGCCGGAGGGACACGTGCCCTGCGCAGACAGGGTGTGCGCTCTGTGCAGAGCAGTGATGCACTGTGTGCAGAGGAGACGAGCACCCTTCGCACACGTGACAGGAACCTCTGTGCCGAGGGGACATCGTCCTGTGCCGAGGGGACACAAGCGCTGTGTGCAGACGAGACACGCACCCAGTGCAGAGAGTAAACACACCTTGTGCAGAGGTGACAGGCGCGTGTGCACAGGGGAAATAACACCCTGCCCTCAGGGGACGTGCACCCAGGGCAGAGGGAAAATGTACCCAGTGCGGAGGGGAAATTACAGAGTCACAGAACTGTTGGAAAACCCCTCTAAGGTAATCAAGTTCGGCTGCTACCCCAGCACTGCCAAGCCCGCACGAGTGACACATCCAGAAGTCTTTTTGATCGCTCCAGGGGTGGTGACTCCACTGCTTTCCTGGGCAGCCTGATCCAGTGCTTGACAACACATTCAGTGAAGTATTTTTACTGATATCCAGCCTAAACCCCCCCTGGCACAGAGAGGAGAAGCACCCTATGCTCAGGGGATGGGCTCAGTGTGGAGGGTACGGGCATGTGATGTAGAGGGGACACCATCCTGTGCACCTTGTGCAAGGGAACAGGCGCCCTGTGCGCCCAGTGTAGAGGAACAGGCACCCACAGAGGGGACAGCACCCCCTTCCCCCCGTGCAGACGACCCGGGTCCCGCCGCAGGAAGGGCTCTCCCGGGCTGCTCCGCTCCCGGTGCGGCCGAGCCCTTCCACAGGGATCTGCTGCCACCTGCCTGCCCGCAGCACCGCCGCCCGCCCGGCCCCGACTTCCTGCCTGTCCCCGCTTCCCTCGGTCCCTGCCTGTGTCTGCTCTTTCCCGGTCCCAGACCCTCAGGCTGGTTGTTTCCCCATCCCGCCCCGGAGGGCACCAGCGCCTGTGTCCGGGCGGACCAGGACTCTCCTCCTCGCTCTGGAAAAGTGCCTCGGGAGCCTAGAAGGACTCAGGGAGAGCTGGGGCGGCACGACCACCCTGCCAGGGCACCCATCTCATCAGGACACCCATCACACCAGGACAACCGTCCCACCAAGGCATCTTTCCTACCAGAGCATCCATTCCACCACGGCATCCTGCCGGGGACAAGAGAACTGCTTTTTACATGGGAACTTTTGGAAATAGAGGCTGCATTAATGGAGAAATCTGTTCAGCTTTGAAGGTTTGATGGATGATGTTTTGGAACAGTGGCAAGGTTCAGACATCATCTCTTACACAAGCAGGCTGTTGGCTGTACCCTTGCTGGTCCATGAAATTCCCAGTTCCAGCTTTTGCCCGACAAATCCTGTGACATTGGCAGTATCTGCTTTAAGGGTATTGCATATGTGTGCCCAAGAGGGGACCAAACACAGGATCCTCAGGACACCATTGTACAGGTGATGGTGAGAGTACCTGCTGGCTGTGAGTTTGTTTGTTGGTGTATTTGGCCATAGGAGGCAAAATCGGGATGAATTCGTTATCTTCATTTTACCTCCCAAGGAATCAGCTCGCAGACGGGGTTTGCCAGCAAGAGTTAGCGTGACTAAGAAGGGAGGGGAAGAATAGAGAGGAACAACCCCATGCACTTTATTTCTGTATGATTATCTCTTCTTTCGCTGATTTCGCCGCGGCGCGGCGCGGCGCGCGGAGAGCAGGGAGGCGGAAGGCAGCCTCGAACCCGCGGACTCGAAGGCAGCCGCCCCCCGCCCCCCCCAACATTCGGTCCG